>UELV01082932.1:2282-17226 GCA_900490015.1 Megastigmus stigmatizans | reverse complement strand
CCATGTATATATATATATATATATACATGGTTTTCAAAAAGTATCGGACCCCCCTCCCCCTGGATTTTGGAGTCAATCAGCTAAACAAAAATTATGAGCCCCGAGGTCGATAGTATTTTCGACGAGGATTCGAATGGGGACCTTGAATTTGACCTTGGACGTGTCCTTCAAGGTCGTTTGAAGGTTAACTTAATTTTTTTAAATAGTAATCTCTATTTTCGACAATAGATTCTGAAAGAGCGGAAAATTTTATGTTCTGAAATGATTTTTCCCTTGACT
Organism: Megastigmus stigmatizans; assembly: GCA_900490015.1. Classification (NCBI taxonomy): domain Eukaryota; kingdom Metazoa; phylum Arthropoda; class Insecta; order Hymenoptera; family Megastigmidae; genus Megastigmus; species Megastigmus stigmatizans. The sequence continues at coordinate 16,947 of UELV01082932.1, read as the reverse complement.
TTTAACTTAAGATCAAGGTCGCGACAATGTCAAATCATTGGAATAATGGAGCTCGTCTCCGATTTCTTTTTAGCTGACTGATTCCAAAACCCTTGCTTCGCGCGGGCGATAATCTTTGCCTTCGTCGAGATAATCTCCTTCCTTCACTATTTGCTTAATGTACAGCCATGTCCGTGCGTGCACAAAGCCCATGTTTAAATTATTCTATCTCAGTTTGTAAAGTGAATTTTATCTTTAAGTTTATAAAATATCCACTTTACACACGGACTTTACAGGCATGTGGTCATAAAAGTTATTAACATATTTTATAATAACTTGTTTTGTTCGTTTAGATCAGTAGTATCTTACCTAATTCAATTTATATTAATTTACAATAAACTCCATATAGACTTGATAAAAAAGTTCAAAGTTCTATCGCAAAGCATTGAGTGTTTTTGGTATTAATAAATAAAAACCAAAAAAAATTTCTTAAGACGTTAGTAAGTAAATATCTTTTAATTAGCAAGTAACTATATACTTTGCATGTTAGCGAGGAAGGTATAGATGAATTAACATGAATCAATTATACAGTTTTTAAAAAATTGATGTTGCCTGATGAGGCTGCCAAGCCAAGTCAACGAAACGTTGTACAGAAAAAACATTTCGGTTTTTATATTTTAAATACCAAAAACACTCGGCCTATTCTTTTTTGACTGTTATATATATATATCTAATATTTTTTACAACAGTGCACTTTCATATAATTGTAATCCAAATATTATTGTTTATTTGCATTGTACATGTAATAGTATACCTCTAGAGGATGCGATTTAATCACAGTATCTATGTACTTTGAATAAATAAATAAATAAATAAATAATTTATTAGATGCATTCGTGTTTAGGCGAATTTGATTTGTACAATATGTTGATACGCTATTTTCCTTAACAATGTTCTCAGGAAATTGTATTAAGTGATACTAGGCATCGATGATTTTAACTTAAGATAGTGAAATTTTGCAACGTAGTGTAGTAAAAACTAATTAGTATCATTAATAAATTTTTTTGGATCAACACAGTACAACCATTACCTGTAATTTTCACTGTAATTTTTATGAGAAAATTTTGACATACGCTCAGACACGTACGTATAATTTAACATTAATGATGTGCCCATACAATTAATTGAGTATAATTAATGGATATGCGGGAATTGATAGTAATTTTCTTAAGGAGGTTTAGGGGTGTCATGCGGGAAGGGAAGAGAGTGGGGTCCCCCCGCACCGCGCGCAAGGTCTCGCTCGCCACTCTTCCCACCGAGTGGCCGCCAAACTCAATGTTTTGTTTACGTTTTCCACTGCTTTTCTCTGCAATGGTCGGTAACAAACTTTGAGAAAGGACAAAGAGTATCCATTATCTAATTCTCTATTCAACCCTAAGTTTTTTTCGCGTTTCTGCGCTTTTTTAATATACTATTTTTACCAAATTATAACCAAAACGTGCTTTAAGACTAAGCGCCCCCATAAGAGCCTATGTTAGAAATTCACATTTCAAACTTTATTTTTTTCGAAAAAATGCTCGGAAATAAATATTGAAAAAATTCAGGGAGACTACTAATGCTCTATAATACAATATACTTCAAAGAGGTGACGGATGAATTGATTGATCACCGCGAACACAATTTATTGCAAAGTAACTCTTCAGGCCACAAAGAACAAAATTAAAAACTTCAGTTACCATTATGTAAAATAATTAACAGATTTTTTCAAAAATTAGTCCCTATCTTTATGTATTTCATTAAATGTAAAAATGGTTAAGGTAATAATCTTTCCGACCCTACCACATGTTCTTACGTGAAAATGTGAAGTAGTTTAACTTAAAACTTATAGTGAAGATAAAAGTTTTATATTTAATGTAGATACACATGAACCTGATGCCGTACACACGTATGTTAAAATGAAATGTAAAATTCAACGACAAATTATTATAACACAAACTTTTGAAATATGGAATCAAAAATGCAAACAGCTGATTCTACAGCTCTCGAGTCAACGCACAGATAACAAAGACAAATGGAGTAAGTGCCGCTCTACGGCATCGAATAGAGCGAAAAATTCTAAGACGGAAATCGTTATAAAATTTTTCGATCCGATCAGTAATCATTAAGTAATCATTGATTGAAAATTAGATGACTGGGCCAATCAGGAGACAGCTACATTAGCAAGCGAAGCTTGAAGGTTGACCAGTTTCAAGTTCTATACAGTTTTTGGCAATAATAGCATGAAATGTTAGAGTAGCATAAAATCGCATTTTTCACGAATAAAACCATTGCCAATCGTTTGTAATTTTTCTGCAGGTTAAGCAGATGATTGCTAAATTGTGAAATTTATAATATTTATAAAATAGATAATTATTAAAAAATCTTTTATTTACTACCGCAATACGGTATCCACGCATGCGCAGTAATATAAGCCCCAAATGCAGAAAATAATTGATTAATCGTTAACGAAAGTACTGATAATCGTTTATAATTCTTCTGCGGATTAAGGAGTATAAAGGAGCTAAATAGCAAAATTCGCTATATTTATAGGGTAATTAACTTTAAAAAAATATTTTATTTGCTGCCCCGATTCGGTCGCTGCGCATACGCATTGCAGATATCCCGAATACAGCAAATTGATTTATTTAATTGCGTATGCATGAATCGGTTATAAAAGTACCGATAACCGTTTGTAATTTTTCTGCGAGTTAATGAGATTAAAGCTAAATTACTAATTTCGCGATGTTCTTTAGGAAATTGATTGAAATAAAAATATTCTATCCGCTGTTGCGATTCGCTCGCTACGCATGTACATACCCCGAATACAGCAAATAATTGATTCTATTTTATTCTGTTTATACCAATCGTTTATAAAAGTACCAATAATCGTGAATAAAATTTTTCTGCGTGTTAATGAGATTAAAGTTAATTATAAAATTCGCGATCTTCTTTAGGTAATTAATTTAAAAAAAATATTCTACCCGCTGTCGCGATTCGGTCACGTATTTTAGTATAAGCGACAAAAAACATAGTAACTATTCAGATTACGTTCGTCTATATTAATAACTTTCACATAAAATAAAATGAGCAAATGATAAAAACTAATTAACAATTGCGTTGTCAAACCAAAACTATAAGAGCAAATCAATTCAAAATTATTTTCATATTCAAGAATTAGAATTACTCTATAGCTTAAACTGCTAAGTTTCATCCTTTGAAGCATGCATTTTTTCCGTAAAAAAACGTGATTTTTGTGCATTGAGTGTTTATGTGTTATCATCCGGATGGTATCCGGATGATACCCGCTAGATCTTACGAAATTCGAGTTTTAAACATTTGTTTAATTATTAAAAATAAAGTGTTCATCACATAAGAAATCAGGTGATTTCTCGTGTGAAAACGGCAGGTGAAAAATCAGGTGATTTTCCACCTGATATTTTAAAGCAGAGTAAACTGTATTTTTATGTTCTCTCATCACTAATGTAATTGAAATGTGCAAAAAACCGAATCTAAATACGTTAAAAACTAATTTAATAGTCAAAATTCAAAGAAATCGTGGTGTAACGTGATTTACCACCATGCTTTAAAGGGTTAAAGTTTTGTAGTGCATTTGTTATAACGATACATGAAAGTTAATCGCGTAGTTTGCGGAGCTGGCGACCACCGCTGCGCCGTCTCTCTCTTTGCACCTTCGAACTTCTTCTGAAAGTTTGAAATAAATTCCTTATTTTAAAATAACTTCTAGCGCATCACGAAAACGATGTTTCATTTAGCATAATGCAACTATCTAAATTAAAATGTATATTCGCAAAGTAGATAATAATTATAAAAGCATTTCAATCATAGATTACTCTTATTAACCGCCTAAAACTTGTTTAACTTGTGTATAAATGGATATCAGTTATTTTAAATTCAAAATGAATCAGGCACTAATTCTTTTGAATTATTGATAAGCAAGTGAAAAAACTTATATTAATTTTTATGTTGCTGAATATCTGACTTAATAATTTTATTCAGTATTATTTCGCTGAAAAAACAATGCAATTTGTAAAAATTATCTAAATATCGAGAAAAAATAACAGAAACTAATTCGTACACAAACTAATTTCTAAATATCAACAATTTTAGAAATTACTTTAATTCATAACGAAATATCACGGATTGGTAAATGGTGCGGAAACCGTATTAACTTTTACAGGGTCGGCATTTTTCAGTTCAAAATCGATATCACAGATATGGCTAATTAATTTATAAGTAGACTCAACATGCCCAGGGGAACTACCCCCTCCCTAAGTGGCCAATAAAGTGGCCATGCTGGTCCTGTAAAGGTTAATGAGCCTGTCTGTATGCGTTTGCTTTTGTAATTGAATGAGGTGTGCAAGAAAGTATAAATATATGGATAAATGAAATATATTGTTTTTTAAATTGTTCAAGTATTTATATTTTTTATACAAACATATCTTTTATAATAAAATTTGTGAAAGTACAGTTAAAATTAAAGTTAAATATTTATTTTGAAAATTCATATTGAGATTTTACAAAATTTCGTCAATGCACTTGTCCGAAACCTTAAGAATTTATAGCTTTTTCTAAGTAAATAAATTGTTATTATAATAATTGCTGCATGAACACTATTGTGACGTTGCACTTGAGTGGGTCTTCGGGCACTATAGGGAATAGCTCGGTTTTCCCTAAGTGCTCCCCACGAGCCCCGTGCGGCGTCACTCGAAAAAAAAGAAACTAACCCGCGCGGTTCCTTACCGGCTTGCTCGGTCTCGACAGAGGGGATCTGCTGAGCAATCGTGGTCTGGGGTTGCGACTCACGAACCAACGATGATCCTCTTCCGCTCCTGGTATAGCAGCGGCGTGGTGGCGTGAGGTAAACAATTTTACAAAACAATTACGCTATTATGGCACGCCACATGCTAGGCGGCTACAGAGAAAAGGAAATCTTCCCGAGTAGAAATGGAATACGGTGAACCGGAGCTAATAATCCGGCCCGGACATGTATATACTTCAGGTGCCGGAACCGGCGTGCAATGCGGGAAACATCTAGCCCAGATTTGGCTTGCCTGAACTCTGATGACCCATAGTTTAACCGTTGTAAGGCCGGAACGAATGTATGCATGATTTTTTCAGGGGTAGGTACGGCACACCTGAAGTTTAAGCGCTTACATAACCTACAAAACTAAAATTGATTTATAATTTTAAGTTCTTTTTCTTTTTTATTCCCAAGCACCAAGTTTTTCAACGTCTGTTCATCATTTCAAAGCATTAGGCAATTGCATAGATTGTAGAATAGTTATTCTATGTTGGATGGAAAAACAAATTGTTTAAAGAACTCTCTAAATTTAAAGTAGTGAAAATTTCGCTGATTTCGTCAGTGAAAATTAATTTACTGATAAACTAGTTATTTTGACTGAAAAATTAGTTAAATATTCACTGCATTTTCAGTGGATATTCATCTACTGAAAAATCAGTCAATAATTCACTGATTTTCCAGCGAAATCTTATCCACTGACAATTCAGTGCATTTGTAACTGATTTATCAGTCAAAATTAAATATGACGAATGTAGAATTAATAAAAGTAGATGTTCATGGAAATAATTCATCATGGAAAAGAATCAACAAAATAATTTGCTTAATACAAAATAAAAACCAAGGAATTTATTTCGATCGAGAAGTATGCTTCTTAAAACGGCTTGTAGAGGTTAGTATTCGTTTTTCATTTATATTTCGAGAACTCCTCTAGCAAAAAGGGACCAAATTGTTTGTCATTCCTACCAGAAATCGATACTTTCATATCTGTAAGAAAATTTTATAAATAAATCTTATTTTTGAGGTTAAAATTCGTGTTATTTTTTGTTATTATCTGAGAAACTGTTAGAGTGAATGCAACACGGACAATATTACGTTTTCTACAGGAAAATTGGCTTTTAGTTATCTATTGATAGATATACTTTTTAAAATGGTAGATTTTAAAAACGACCAAATATTCGGAATTCCTAGAAGGTATTTTGACTTTCTGTTATACAGATATCAGAAAGTCGATACTTTCTACTGGAGTGCCAAAAAAATTAGTCTTTAGGAAACACTATAGAAAAAAGTACAACAGTCTATCGAGAATATTCTTTACTTATTTATAATTAATTTAAAAAATTATAAGCAATATTAAATTATGTATACTTGCTCTAGGCTATAGCTCCCTGAATTATTAGCAAATTATGTTTTACTCCATTGATTAAAATAAAAATATAAATAAATAAATGCCTGTTTATACAAATAATGTATTTATAAGAATTAAAATTTTTCTTCTTGTTAATTTGAAACTGTTGATTATTGCAACATTGATATTATTGTGACCATCGAATGATTTTTTTAAAAACGTATAGACGTACCCCAAAAAGCGCTGGTTCGAGTCCCGTGTGGGGAAAATTTTTTTTAAGTGTTTAATTAATTTGCGATTTATTGTAAAGCGAGCGATCATAATACAAATATGCGATTGTATCTAATATTCAATGTTTCTATAATGCTGTGAATTATAAATAACAAAAGTATTTTTTTTATTTTTTAGGGATATAACTTAATTTCGCGTGATTTCGCACGTGTATCCATGCCTACAGCTACGGTGTAGCTTCGGTCCTTAAGTCCGGACCGGAGTTACGCCGTAACTGTAGCCATTCAAGATCCGAATTCGGCCCGGATTTGGCCCGGATTTTGTACAATTTTAATCCCCGTACATAACTCCAGATTCGCAGTTACGGTCTAGATTCGGCCCAAACTCGGACCATTGCAGGTATTTTAATTTAGACACATTCTCCGGGCCGGACTTTAACCCCATTACAAAACTTATCCGGGCCGAATCCGGCTACAATTCTGGTCCGGACTGCAAGCTTCAGGCACCGTTTCCGGTCCGGATTCCTGTCGAAGATCTGTTTTTACTCGGGTTGCTATGAAATATTCGATGAAAATAGCGCGAAAAATAAGATACGACTTGACAATAATAATAAAAGCAAAAATTTAATGCGTCCACCCATCGAATCTGCTGAAATACGCGAAAAAAAGGGGGGAGAGGGGGGGATATCGCACGTACAATAAGTCAGCAAACCACCAATTCAGCTCAAACACGATTTATTGAAATAAAACGCCGTGGCTCGAACACCCGCGAATATTCCGAATGGCTCAACCACTGACCTTAACTCCCTCGATGAATGAATCCTACTCTGATCCGCTCTATCTCTCCGTGAGTTGCCTCGCTCAACGTCTTCCTGGCGGTCAATTGCTTAAATAATACTCGTCGAAAAAATGCACGTCTCAACGTTGTCCCGTCCGATGTTGGCCAAGTCCAGGCAGCGAGTGAGAAGACAGAAGTCTTCTCCGAGGAGCTCGAGAAAGTGCGTCTCTCCCGCTCTCACTCGCACCCGTGTCTCTAATCTGACCTCTCTCTCGCGCGCCGGTGATTAGCCTGATCATTTACTAGTGTAGTCTTTTTGGAAAAGAACTACGCTATTCGATCGGCCAATCACCGACGAAGCGATCCACGCGCGACCTTTCAAATGTAAAATAACCGACGTTGGAGGAGGGCCGGCCTGTCTCGATAAACATTCGCCCTGTAGGTGGGCATGAGGCCGCAGACCCTCCTCCGTCCCGAATATGGCCCGTGCCGTCTCGATAAGCGGCTGCGCTACACGGCAGCCGTCGCAAAAAACCTAAACCGCGCGTTAATCGAACAAGCCGTGCGATTACACCTACAGTAGGCTTGAGTCGTCATGCGCCGGCACGTAGTCTCGCGGTTCGATTCTCCTTAAAAATGGTTTACATTGCCTAGGCGGCTCTCTCTCTCTCTCTCTCTCTCTCTCTCTCTCTCTCTCTCTCTTAATCTTGATAACGTCGCGTTCGCAGCACTCAGCACTGTTCTTCCTGCTCTTGATTGAAAGGAAGTTGTCGGTACTCGTGTCCTTCAGCCTCGCGGCGTGAGCGGTGAACGAGGAGCGGGGCCTAGGATTGGCGCGGTGTCGAGAGCGAGGCGACCGCTGTCTTGTGTAGTTCGTCTCGCCAGCAGAAAGCGCGTATATGATTTCCTTCGCGCTAAGCGCGCTTATTCGAATAACTACCTTACTACTGAAAATGTCAAATCTACTCCTCTTAGCTCGGAGTCTGCTACGCACTTGCCAGATAGGAAAATTTTTATCAATGAATTGTTACACCCTGAAGTTTTTCAGAGAATTTTTAAGCCTAAAGCAGTTAGCTTTGAGGCTCGGCTTTAAGTACATCTGGCATAGTGGTGGCAGATTCTTGGTTAGGAGGAGGGGGGAGCAGTAGCTACCGCCTGACTGCAGCGGGGGTCTGCTGGCGGAGTGAGAGAGAGGGGACTGAGAGCGGGCTTTCTGAATGTGAATTCTCTCAGAACTCACATTGGTTAAGTCCGCCAATTTCTTAGCAATAATCCGTCCTACCACTTGTTCGGGATCGCCGAGTCGTGGCTTGGCCCAGTTGTCGATGATAGACTCATTCAGATCGATGGGTATAGTGTATTGCGTCAAGGTCGAAATGTAAATGGTGGTGGTGTTGCCCTTTATATTCGTAATGATTATAAGTTTAAAGTACTTGGAAAATCCAGCAGCACAGGACCTGGAAAACCAGGTATTCCTGAATTTATTTTTTGTGAGGTACAAAAGGGTAACACGCCACCAATCCTTGTGGGCGTTATCGACCACCCAAAACAACTTTTAATAATGATCCTGATTTCCTCAGTTCTCTGAAAGACCTTAGTGGTAACTACAGCCACAAGATGATTATGGGAGATCTGAACGCAGATCTGCTATTGACTACTGGTGATTCAGAGTTCGTACAGCGATTAGCTGACGAACTCTCAGTTAAGATCATCCAGCACGGCCCAACGCATCATGCCGATATATCTCATACATGGCTTGACCTAATGCTTATAGACAATAACAATACGGTACTGGACTGTGGGAATAGTCTGGCGCCTTTTCGTAGCAGGCACAACATCATTGATGCTACCATTGATGTTCACGTTGTGTCGTCCTAAAGAGACCTTCAGCTTTCGAAGCTACAGTAACATAAACTCGACTGAGCTCAATGAGTTTTTGTGTCGCTCCGATTGGTCATCTTTTCCCACAAATACCTTAGAGTCTGACGTCGACATAAATGAGGAGCTTGAATGTATGAGCGTCAATCTATTGGAGGCTATTAATGAATTTGCTCCGTTGAAAACTAATGCTGTTCCCGCTATGGGGATGTGTTTTTCTAGGAATGCCACTCTCTTTTGTACATTCCTCTATTCGCCTAACGCTCGAGCCTTTTGAATTATTTTCCTGAGGTCAGAGTCTGACTTGTCGGTGTCAGCACGTATTACGACTGATTCGGTATTGCTGTCAATAAATTCGGCCTTTATTGCATCGCATATGTGCTGAGTCTCTTTGGAATCGTTTCCTGTGCTGTTTAATATTTCTTGATCGTTCAGAGCGAGATCTTGAAGTATAGTTGTTATTACGCTCTGTGTAAATTCGCGCGATGCTGTAAGTATGGCACTCGGCGTCTATTCTTTGTTTTCTGGCAGTGTACGAATATCCCTTCTGTCGTGAGGGTGCAAAATATTCACGAGTTCATCTCGTGAAGCCGTATCCAATAAGCTTCATGCAATTGTGTGAGTTTAAAATTGCAGTAGGACAATTTATCTATAAGCCTTCCCGTGACTATCTTGATTTTGCAAGGAGCATTGCTTAAAATTTCTCTGACTGGTTGCATTTCTGTGCAAATTAATTTTTCATTAAGCTTTTTACACTTATTTACCTCGTCCTGCTTTATTGGAAATTACGTGTTGGTTTTCAAGTCTAGGGCAATAAACTGTTTCTTTGGCCAGATATATGCAAACAGAGTGGAGTTGTTGTCGATATTCTGTCTCACTGGGACAGAAGAAGCTTTGAATAGCTTCCTTACTGAAAATAACACGTGAGATCTTACGTTAGATCTTACGTAAGATCTTATGTAAGTTCTTGCGTCAGTTCTTACGTAAGTTCTTATGTTTGAGAAGCATCTGATTTCATACGTAAGTCCGTACGTAAGAATTCATAAATTCATAGGCCCTTAACAAAACGTAAGTTTTTACGTTAAAGCTTACGTAAGATCTTACGTATAAATTCATAAATTCTTATGCCCTGAACAAATAAGAACTTGCGTTAGATCTTACGTTAGAATTCATAAATTCATATGCCGTGAACAAACGTTTGTTCATACGTAACAATTCATAAATCCCTAGGCCCTGAACAAATGTAAGAACTTACATAAGCTCTTAATTAAAAAATTTATAGATCCAACCATCTTATACCTTTAATAAGATTAATAAAAAAATATATAATGCAAACATTAATACTACAACTAAATTAATAACGATAATACAAATACTAAATATAAATTTTTATACATTTTATTATTAAAACATCAGATTTACAAACATTTATTAATTTTAACACATTTTACAATAAAAAAAAAATAGAAATGAACCATTAGTTTTGGGTTATGGTCATGAGGTTATGTGCCCAAAATTACGCACTCGACGGTGATCTGCTTTGGGTTTGGGGCTTTGAGGTATGGTTTTCAGTTTATGTGATTAAAATTGCGTACTGGAGGGTTGATCTGCTTCCGGTTTGGGGAATTTGATTATGGTTTTGAGGTTATCTGCTTCAAATTGCGTACTCGAGGGTGATCTGCCTTGGGTTATGGGGTTTGGGATTATGGATTTTTAAGTCATAATTTTTTATATTTAACCGTTTAACCCATTAACGTCCAAAAGTCCATTCTTTCTTCTCTACTTTCGACGCTATAAATTTTATATAAACGTCCTATAAAAAATTTCGAATGTAAACTTCTCGATACTTTATAGGCATAATACAATTTATATTTATTATATATATAAACAATTTATTTTCGAATAATTTTCTCACGTGAGAGCTCGAGTGATTTTAACAAAAGAATCGCGTGATATTCATGTGAGAGCTTGCATGACACTCACGTGAGAAAATTATTCGAAAATAAATTCTTCATAAAAAAAGATGAAAAATTCAGCGCAGCTGGTCAGAATACTTAATAACAGGTGTTACTACTGGATGACAACATCTATTATGATAGTTAAAAAAAAAGGTAATGCAATTAAGTAATTATCAAAAGAATTATTAAATTGAAAGTAAAATTATAATTGAAATTAAATGAAAGCGAAAATATATTCTACATAATGCGAGTGAGAGAGACACAATGCGAGCGCTAGATGTAAGTATCAAACACACGCACGCTCGCACACCAGTAAGTAGTGCGAGCGATTTAGGCGAAATCAAACGCGGCCGAATTCAAACTAGACACGCATTCTTGTACCTGCTTTCATCTTATAGAATAAACCCCTCGACATAAATCCTTTTTCTTGTTTCTCTCTTTCCTTCTAAAAGGCTCTCACGACTAGTTGTTCTCTTATTGCATGAATAGGGTGAACGGAACCTCTACATTAGAATTTTCTTCTTTTGTGATTTACGGCCCCCGGAGGCATAAACTGCACATATTTAACACTATATCCTTCAAAAATTACATTATTCATGTAATTTCATATAAAACGTAAATATAAGGCGACAACCGATATCACTTTTCCAAAATCGCAGCTGCTGGTTCTCGTAATTCGATATTGTATATAATCAATACGAATAGAAAGATTTTTTAATTATCTTTCGAATGAAAAAAGTTTTAAAGGTGGATCTATGTTAGTTTTTTTGCAATTCAAGGTTAAAGATAAGGAAAGGGCTCAGACAAAAAAACGACGAAATTCGTGCATTTCCGAACCATTTCCTTATCTTTAACCTCAATTGCAAAAAAACTAAGAGGTGCGAACCTTTGAAGCTTGTTTCATCCGAAAGATAATTAAAAAATTTGTCCATTTGTATCGGTGTCACTCGCATTTTCGTATTATGAGAGCAAACAGCTGCGATTTTGCAAAAAGAAACGACGAAATTCATCCTTGTCTGAGCCCTTTACCTTATTTTTAACCTTTAATTTCAAAAAAACTAAAATATACCTACCTTTGAAACTTATTTCATTCGAAATATAATTGAAAAATCTTTTAATTCGTATTGGTTTCATATGCCATTTCGAATTACGAGAGCCAGCAGCTGTGACTTTGCCAAGAAAACGACGAAATTCGTCCATGTTCGAGCCCTTTACCTTATTTTTAACCTTCAATTGCAAAAAAAAACTCAGAGGTGTGAACCTTTGAAGCTTGTTTCATCCGAAAGATAATTAAAAAATCTTTCAATTTGTGTCGGTGTCGCACGCATTTTCGAATTATGAGAGCAAACAGCTGCGATTTTGCAAAAGGAAACGATGAAATTCATCCTTGCCCGAGCCCTTTACCTTATTTTTAACCTTTAATTTAAAAAAACTAAAATGTGCCCACCTTTAAAACTTATTTCATTCGAAATATAATTGAAAAATCTTTTGATTTAAATTGGTTTCATACGTACGCAACTTCGAATTATGGGAGCTAGCAGCCAAAAAAAAACGACGAAATCCGTTCATTTCCGAGCCATTTCCTTATCTTTAACTTCAATTGCAAAAGAAAACTAAGCGGTGTCCACCTTTGAAACTTGTTTTATCCGAAAGATAATTAAAAAATATTTCGATTTGTGTTGGTGTCATATGCATTTTCGAATTACGAGCCCAAACAGCCGCGATTGTGCAAAACAAAAATGACGAAATTCATCCTTGTCCAAGCCCTTTACCTTATTTTTAACCTTCAATTGAAAAAAAACTAACATGGGCCCACCATTAAAACTTTTTTCATTCGAAAGATAATTAAAAAATATTTCGATTCATATTGGTTTTATATGCAATATCGAATTACGAGAGCCAGCAGCTGCGATTTTGGAAAAGTGATATCGGTTGTCGCCTTATATTTACGTTTTATGTTAAATTACATGAATAATGTAATTTTTTGAAGGATATAGTGGTAAATATGTGTAGTTTAATGAGAAATCTGTTATTATTTTGCCTCCGGGGCCGTAAATCTCAAAAGAAGAAAATTTTCGTGCAGTGTACCCCATGCGTCTTATTTGTCCTTGGCCGTGGCCGCAAGCTGGGCCGCCGATTTCAGCTTTATCTTTACGATCCATTGCGTGGTCGTAAAGGAACTTATGAATTATAAATAATATAAGCAAGTCTCTTGCCATTAACCTAGAAATCGCAATGAGAACCGGTTGCTCGAACAGCACTTTATACTGATAAGGCGGAAAAGCACTTCGTTTTCCCGCCAAACTCTATATAAAGAGAGCGTCGACCTCCGCTTACTATCCAATACGCAGTAGTAGATAGAACGTCCTCGTAGTTTTTAAATGGGGGGGGATTTAGGTATTTCAACTTTTTTTTTACATTTTTGTTTTATTTTTTAAATGAATGCATAATATCTCAAGAATATTGTGTCAAAATTTCAAGTCGATCGGAGCAAAATTGACGATGTTATGAGTATTTGAGCGTCAGCTGCTCCAGGCCAGGTTTCTATACCTGCGCGAGCAGCGCACTCACCTGGCGCCCTATTATATTCATGTATAATCGCTAAATTTATTTCTTGATAGAAGCGTCTTTTCAACTATTGCTACTTTAGTAAAATATGTTAACCCATTAAGTCCCAAATGGACGATTTTTTTTTACTTTATTCAACTGATTTTCTGAATATGAAATTGGCGTTAAAAAAAATTAGAAATAGATATTATTAAATCTTAGATTTAAATGCTTGGTTAATTCATATCTACTTTGCGAATGTCCGTTTTTACGAGTATTTAGATAGTTACCTTATGCTAAATAAAACATAGTTTACGTGAAGCACTAGAAGCTATAATATTTCCGATGTAAAATTGTCTAAACTTTCGATCTACATAGTCAGAATTTAAAAGAAATGCATACTAACGAAGTTATAATTATTTATTTAACAAAAAACACAAAATTTTGAGTGAGAAAAATTTTTCAATCTTTTTTTTGAGTCGAATCCTTTTGTAGATCTTTAAGAATAGTGTGTAAAAGGCATCCTCGGATCATAATCTTTAAATTACAGTAGTAGGTTTTTTGAAATTCAACATGGCGGTATCTAATATGGCGGTTCAAAGACGAAATATTTTTGGTGTTTTGGGTAATTTTGTTGAATGAAATATTTTGTTTTCAATGTTCATCATACTTCATGTATAAGGGTTTTTTTGGATCGCTGATTACGAATTAACGATCATATTTTCAAAATTCAAGATGGCGGATCCAATATGGCGGTCGAAAATTCGAAAATTTGTCCGATTTTCATGAAAATGGGTATACAGGGTTTTTTTTTGGGTCGCTGATTACGAATTAACGATCAGATTTTTAAAAACTAAAATGGCTAATCCAAAATTTCCTAACCTAAAAAATGCGTGTATAGGGCTATTGGGCTTATGTCATGTATAAGTAATTGATCAGTTCTTAATTTATATCCAAGTTTCGAATTGCCGATTAAAAAATATACTCAAGAGCTGTATTTATCAACATTTTGGAGCTTCTTGAATTCGAAAATTATTATATTACTTATTTTACAAAACAGCTCCTCGCAATCAAAAATTTTGAAGTTTT
>UELV01082913.1:4635-23224 GCA_900490015.1 Megastigmus stigmatizans | reverse complement strand
GTATATATATATATATATATATATATCTTGGGGCATGTGCGACACCATCGGGCGAGAGTGGGAAAACCCGAAACCCTCTTGGAAAAACTCTCTGTTTTACCTAATGCGCTCGAATGATATTGATTTTTATTGCTAGGGTAGGTAATATAGAAAAAATAGATAAAGCCCCTAGATCTATATCTACTATAGATTTCATTAATATCTTTGAAGTTACTTTTAGTTCAGAAATTTCAAAATTTTTATGAAAAGGCGCGCGACGTTATACTTACATTCAGGAGCGTGTTCGTTCTTCGTTGTTAGGTTCAGTGGGTGACAACCGGCTTGTAACGTTCAGCCGTTACGTGCTTGATTTTGAATAGATTCTACTATCCAAAATCCTAAAATTCGTGTCTAGACTTAGTTTATTGGTTAATATGGTTTAATTTGAATGATTCTCGCCCTAATGTGTCAGGGCAAAGGATATGTGACGGACACGCGCAATGGTCTTCGTACGTCGCCACCCCGACACTGTATATTTTCCCCGGTATAGCTCTTCTATTTCTAGGGATATTGAAAATCGAAGAGCCGAAAAATAGTGAAGGAGCTTTCCTCACTTCGAGCGTAAGCAAGCGCGCATTGGCTTTTTTACGGCGGAGTACGTACTAGACCCAGTGGATCGAGGATAGGATGGATCAGACAAGGAGTATCGAGTCGTTTGACTGGATATGCTAGTGCATAATGAAGAGCATAACAAGTGCTAGCCTCTCACTCTACCAGGTTCGATGAATGTCGCAATGACAACCCACCTAATTGGAGAGCTTACTATCCGTAAAGTAGGTTCGTTAAAGAAGCGCAATGCTTCTTTAACTTGCTGCGAGAAACTCGATCAGGAACTTATAATAACTTATTATATAATATAGACTGCCTATCTATCTATTGCCGCTTAATGGGCATTAGACAGACGTTGGCTTGCTCTCTGTTCACGGAGTTCGGTAGAAAAGTGCATTACTCTTCAACTTTGCCCGTGAAAAACACAGTTAAGTGTATCTGGTTTGTCGAGAAGCGCAATGCTTTCTCGACTTGCAGAGAGAGACTACTATCGACTTATATCTAATAAGTCCCTCCACGATCGCGTAATGGATCGTGAAGGGGTTATTTCGTATACCTCTATATACTAGGTTTATCGAGAAGCGCAATGCTTACTCGACTTGCTAGCATACAGTGCTATCACTAGCACAGCGGGTTCGCCGGAGAACGCAATGTTCGCCAGGCCAGCCGCGAGGCAAAGCTCGCTTGATTTTTATACTCTGATCGAGTTCGTTGCCGCCTGTATTAAGCGAGCAACTTGTCGACAGAGCCTTGAGGTAAAGGAAATTATAAGTGTTTGACAAATATTAATTTTGACGAGGAGTTTATTATAGGAGAGGATCAAGTACAAGAGTGCGTACTGTCTCGTATATCGGCGGTGTTTATATACTCTTCGACCGCTTGATTTTGACTTCCCTCTCTCCTTGATTGATCGTCGGTGTGTCCACACGCTTGGTAGTGTGCGCTTGGTTTGGCAAAATTTTCCCTCTCTTCTTGGTGTGCTCGCGTGCGTGTGTCTGATCGTCGCGCTTAGCGATCGACATTCCTCTCTCTCGCTCTTATTATATTTCAAATAAAATTCTAACGTATTTCGCTACTATTAATAATCGCTATTCTATTTCTTAATCGTAATTGTATTAATAACTGATTGTTACTTATCAAATATATTAACTTTATTATTAACTTTATTAACTTTATTATATATTATACTATAATTTATATGAACACTTTATTAATACTTATGCGTGTCACAGGCTCCTTCGATGAAACATTTTGACAGATTGAAAAAACTGATTGGAAAATCGTACAAGTAGACTACCCGGGTGCTGGTCGTAAACTGACCGCAAACCAGAGTCTTTATCTAAAAGGCCTAGCTCCCCCACCGTTAATTACTGAAAAACCAGTCAGCATTTTTCGTAACCCCAGACTCTAAAGTCGAATATGATACTTTTCGAAAAGAAGAAACTTCATAAATGTACTTTTGCCCAGACGTTTTGCTCATTTTACGAGAAACTGCGTGAGAACCGACTGGGAGGGTAAAATCCACGATCGAATACGGCACGTGGAGTGCTGAATTTATAAAATATATACTTAAGTATAAATCTTTCGTACATATTTATATAACACTTTTTTATATAACACATATTTATATAACACACACACACGCACACACACACACGCGCGCGCGCACATACAGGGATCCATAGTAATTAAAACTAAAACTTTATTGACATATATAATGTTTGATGCAATAATAACTGCATACTAACAGGTGCTTCTTAAAATCAGTCTCAGCCTATTTATTAAAGTTATCGATTGAACGCTATATCGGTGTCGTAGGATTAATGTCGATTCCTAATATATATTATACGTATTTGTCAATAAAAAGGGCAGAGATCGATTAATCAATCATCGATATTTATCGATTTCAAGTGATAGTACAAAGATAAAAGTATTAGGAGAACAGACGAGCATTGATGGTGTAGCATGTACAGTGCATTAACCCACGCCTTATGTTAAATGGCCGAGTAGCTGAAACTTGATAAGCGCTCATTCGCTGCAGGTATTAAAGCATTGCCGCCTACGTCACATTAAGCCACGCAGCATTTTCAATGGCCGAGCAGTTGAAACATGATAAGCGCGGTCATTCGTTGTCGAGGTTAGCGCCTTAGCGAATGAGAGTATTATATTTGCCACTGTTATACATTAGATTGCAAGGTTGACGCACGTCCGATTTCTAGCGTCATGATGGCCTTTACTACTGCTTTTTTATAAGCTCTTAATACATAATTATTATTTTCTATAAATATGCAAATAAATTAATACTTTTTTGTGGCATTTCTCTTTTTAATTAATCAATACATAAAATGTAAGAATTGGCCAGATATGTATCGATTTTAATCGATATGTAAAAAAGCGACATATAAATAGAAGAATCTAAATACACACACACACATATATATATATATATATATATGAATTTTTAATTAAATTTAATACCTTATTAAATTTTTAAAATGCTTCGATTTGCATAAAATAGTATTAAATTAAATTTAACACTTAATTTAAATTTTAAAATGTAGCATTTTATATAAGAATCGGTTTTACATTGAATTCATTATTAAATAAAGTACATGGCATTTATAAAAAATGCAGAATTGCATAATTTTATATAGGCAGATGCACTTATCCCCTCTTTTTCTTAAAATCTAACGGCCAAACTAGTATAAAAGAGGGTATAATAGCACGAAATGCATCACTTATCTAAAATCCGCCAAAGTGCCAAAGAGTATCGACCAATAATGGATAAGAGAAGTATTTTGAATATTATTATTAGTGCGTTAGGGTTCGCAATGGAGCGAGAACCGGCGCTACGCCTATTTTGCGGCGAAAGGAGACAAAAAAATCTTAAATTCTAGACAGGCGCGGTATTATTAAAAAAGCTTCGAGTCATTATTGATCTTTGTAGTTTACGTACTATCATGACCATGTATAATCGCGGAATTTGTGGAGACCAAGATGCCATCATAAGAATTATTGGGGACGGCCTAAACAGACGAGGCCTGAACGACGGACATCTATGCATGGATGGAGGCCGGTGTTTAGGCGGTGCACTCGTACATACAAAGCCTGCATAGCTGCAGTTATCAAGACATCTGCGCATGGATGGAGACAGGTATTTAGGTTCTGTACGCGTGCATACAGCGCCTGCATATCTGTATCCATCCAGACGTCTACGTGTGGCTAGAGACAGATATTAAGGCGGCTCATAGACAATAAGTTTAACGTACTGATGGTATTAACTATTTAAACGTTGTATAGGTATAAGCTTTACGCATGGTTGGAGGCAACTATTCAGGCTTTGCATATGTATAAGATTCCGTATGCACACACCCACACCCACACACACACACATACACAAACGCACATGCAAATTTTGGTGTGGTCGCACATAGCTTTTCGTGGCATAAATATAATAATTTCAATTAATCGATTGATCGCGTAAATATATTTTTATTTGCAAAATTAGATCAAATGCTTGAAGATAGTGAAGGTGATGCGATTCTTGCACAGTGCCATCTAGGCAAGGAGCACGATTCATTGACTAGTGCCGGTTCAAGTAGGCATGAAGCGAGGCAGAATACACAGATTGGAAGAATCATCAGATACAGTAGATGTACCGGGTGATGATACTAGCGCCGAAGAAAATGAATGTAAGTGCACAGCCAAACAAAGTACCCAGAAAGCTTATGAAGAAGAGTATTTAATGATAAATTGTAGTTAATAACACGCAGCAGCAGGCAGGCAGTGGTCAGCAAAGGAACGATAATGGGCCGATGTTTCATATTACAATCCATGAGGAAACATCATGATTCTACTGACGTTTTCAGCTGGAAGCACGAAAATTCAAGGTTTCCATAGCGCAGCCGCCACCCGATGCAGACTTCTACGCATAGCTGGAAGCAGCTATTCAGACATTGTGTAGACATGTGTGCGGTAGTGCAGCTCCCACAGATGATATAGGAATATCCGTACATTCAGAGCGTTTCGGCCAAGGAGCAGTATGGCTTTCTTCTAAGTTAGTGCGTGATTTTACGCCTAGTGACTTATTCGACATGCTATCAAGTGCCGCGCAGAGCAATGATAATTTTGAGACAGAAGATACACTTAAAGTTACTGCTAATATTGTTTCCGTGCCTGCTGGTAGAGGGCGTGTAAATCTCACGTCGGATCAGGTTTCTAAGTGGTCAATTCTGAGGATCAATAGTACTGATAGTCTTTGCCTCCCTCGCTCACTTGTCACCGATCATACACATGCTATTCGTGGCCAAATTCGAAGCGATGCGCTGCAAAACGCGTGGAATAAAATTAGATGGTGCGCGAGTAAATATCAAAAGGAACAAGCTGAGAAGCTTGTAAAAGCAGCGAGCGTTATTGTACCAGATATAGGGTGTGGCATCAAAGAAATAGAGAAATTTCAGCAATATTACACGCCTTTTGACGTTGCGATTGTTGTTTACTCGTTTAAAAATTTTGATCGTGGATACAAGCCTTTATACGATGGTGTACAATTTGTACATAATGCTAGTGATGTTGTTAGATACACGCTCCGAATAATGTATTATGAAGACAAAAAGCATTATCAGCCTATTCTTAATTTACTTGCAGCTTCCGGCAGTCGAGCGTACTGCGTAGCTTGTAATTTGAGATGTACTCGGCAGGAAAACCATAACTGTCGACAAAAATTTTCTCAATGCCTGCAAATTTATCTTGCGAAATTAACCAAGACAAAATAGAATGCACGCAATGTGGGAGAATATTTTTTGAACAATTGTGTTTTTCAAAGCATTTAGAGGACAAGTCTTTCGACAAAAATTATACAGTCTGCGTCAGTATTAAAATTTTTAGGAAATGCTGTAAAACGGTTCAAAATAACGATAAAGTGCCGCACGATTGTAACATAGTTTTCTGCAAAATTTGCAGTTCAAGGAAACCGCTAGATCATTTATTTAGCAAAAATAAACAGTGCAAAAGCGATAAAGTTACGCTATATTTATTTTATGACTCTCAAACGCAACAGTCAGAAAGTGCAAGTGGCGATGATAAAGTAAGGTTGCACGTATCAAATTTATGCGTTGTTCACCAAGTTTGCACCGTTTGTTTGGGCGATGAAAAAAATATATCAAATATGTGCGTCGTTTGTGGCATACGGGAATACGTATTCAACACTGATCCTGTTAAGCAGCTCGTGGATCTGGCTCTGGAACGCAGAAAAAGTGTAAAACAAATAGTTTATATAGCTCACAATGCCCGAAGTTTCGATACGCAATTTATCCTGCAGCACCTGGAAAAACGTCGCGATATTAGAGATAAGCCAGCGATAATTTTAAACGGTACGAAAATAATTTTAATGGAAATTTTACACGTGAAATTTGTCGATAGCTTAAACTACCTCCACATGAGGTTGAGTGCTCTAGCGAAGGCATATGGCTTGGGAAGTGTTGAAAAAGGTACATTTTCCCACCTTTTCAATACTCCTGAAAATCAGAAATGCATGGGTTCCATGCCTCCAATATCAGTATATTCACCGGACTCAATAGGCTTAAAGGAACGTTAAGAATTTTTACAATGGCACAGCGAAAAGAGGCAACAAAACTATATATTCGATTTTCAAAATGAAATAATAAAATATTGCAAGCAAGACGTTAAAATATTGCAGTTAGCCTGTCTTGCATGTAGAAAAACGTTCATTGCGTGCGGATCAACGGATTTATTTGCAGAGTGCACAACGATTGCATCATCTTGTATGAGGGTATACAGGAAAAAATTTCCGAGACCTGAAACCTGATACTATAGATATTATTCCACAGGGAGGGTATAGACTGAGTAACAAGCAGTCTTTAAAGTCACTTCAGTGGCTCCGCTGGATGGAGAAGGTGATGAATCAGCAAATTCAATGTTCATTGCGATCTAGGGAAAAACGACTGCTGGAAGGACCTCTAGTGAACGGTTATTGCGTATTAGATGATGATAACAAAGTGGTTTTACAATTTCATGGCTGCTACTAGCATGGCTGCATTAGATGCCACACCATGAGCAGGACTGTGACTCTCGCTGATGCGAGTACGATGGCTGAGCGGTATGCGAGCATGATCAGGACATCGAAAAAAATCAAAACAGCTGGCTACTGCCTAATTGAGAAGTGGGAGTGCCAGTTTGATCGTGAAAGCGCGTCAAATGAGGAGATGGCGAAATACATCAAGGAAAAAGCACAAAAATGACACTCACCGCTTGATCCTCGGGACGCATTTTTTGGTGGTCGAACAGGTAACACTGTGAAATCATATGACGCCAAAGAGGGATAAACGATCAGATACGTCAATGTGTGCTCGCTGTATTCTTACATTTGGAAATATGGGTGATACCCTGTCGGACATCCCGCTCTCTACATTGGCAAAAAGGAGAATCGTCATTTGACAGGTCCCAATAACCATGTGACAGACATTGAAGGCTTGATCATGTGTGAAGTGCTGCTACCAAGAAACCTCTATCGTCCTGTACTGCCTGTAAGAATGCATATCAGGCTGTTGTTCCCACTATGCCGCTCGTGTGCCAAGACCGAATCAAAATGAATGCAGTCATGAGGATGTGGAGGAATGAGTTTTTATCGGTACGTGGGTTGCAGACGAGGTAAAAAAGCTGTGGAACTGGGTTACATTGTTAGAAAAGTGCTTGAAGTATGGTCGTATAAAATTACGCAATTTAGTAAAGCGGCGGGTGGAGGTGGTCACTTCCATGCTTACATCGACAAATTTTTTACGGAACAGACATACGCTTCGGGTTATCCACCAGAATGCAACAACGACGAGGATCTAAAGAACCGTCATATTGTTGAATTTGAGCTTCAGGAGGTCATTAAGCTTGATAAAGGTCGGATAAAATTCAATGCGGGATTACGGTCGGTGGCAAAGCTGTGTCTAAACTCTTTGTGGGGCAAGTTTGGTCAAAGAGAGAATATGTCGAAGACTAAGGTGCTAGCAGGTGGGCCAGAAAAACTGCTTCAAATGCTTGTCAGCCCTGATGTTGAAGTCGAATCTGTTTTACCCGTCGATGATAACACTATTTATGTGAACTATCACTACAAAGACGGTGCTACTGAGGCTTCGTCGTTATGTAATGTTGTCGTCTTATTAAAGCTTTTCTCATACTTAGAGCTACTAGGAGAGCGCATCCTGTATTATGATACAGACTCGATTATTTACGTACGTAAAGAGGGCACTGACGCTTACGAGCCACCAACAGGGCCGTTCCTAGGCGATCTTACTGATGAATTGGCAGGCTACGGTAATGGCACATACATAACATCATTTATGCTAAACGATAACTGTCAAATTATTTGACACACATACACACACACACACACACACACACACACACTGATAGATAGCAAAAATATTCGCATATACGGTTTCATTAGTTATGCAAGCAATATAACTAGGCTCTGGCTAGCGCTATAGCTGCTCGTGCATGCGAGTAAGATGGCTGGCCTCCGGCTAGCGCTATAGCCGCTCGCGCATGTGAGCAAGACGGCTAATCTCCCGGCTAGCGCTATATCAGCTCGCATATGTGAGTAATATTGCTAGCCTCTGGCTAGCGCTATAGCTGTGCGTATATGCGAGCAATATGGCTGGCCTTTTAGTAGCAGTTAGCAGGTAGTCGCAATCGTTGCCCAATAAGGCGAAAATACTTTGATATATTTAGTTTTGTGCCACATTGATAGTCATCGGAGGATCGCACTCCTGCGCAAAGCGTGTTCCAAACTCGTGACCTACATTTGCGAAAGCGCTTTAAATATTTTGCGGGGTAATATTCCTCTCAGCGGACTGTATAGAACCAGATTACAAAAACACGCACCCTTCCTGCGAAAATCTGCTGCACCAAACAGGAGCCTGATGACCAGGAAAAATTTGCTGGTTAAGACAGAGGCTGTCGTTCCAGTAATAGTGAAGCCTATATTATCGATATGGAACACGCAAAAAGAATGATTATGACCCCCCAAGAATGCATTGAGAGGGTAAAGCGATATTTGCCAGCAACAACAGCAGCACCTGTCAGAACAATCTTTGGCAAGAATGTCAAAACCCCCGGAACGGCAATTTCGCGCCTCAACGAGGACATGAGTAAAATTTTGACTTTACCGATAGACGAGCGAGAAAAATGCTCTATGTACGAGCAAGCGCTGCACAGGCTTTTACATTTTATATTTCGCACAAGCCAGACACGGAAATCCCCGACACGAACAGATGCGTAGAGGTAGCCGTCGCCACAGAACCTAATTCATCAGATAATCTGCGCATTCTCGTCAAATTTAATTAAACTATTGCGAAGCACCGACAATATCACATGATATGATCGCGGTGTAATATCGGTAGATAGCAGTGCTGTTCGTGGATCAAACATTATTGACCTTGCCAACGACGCTATGAGGCATAGAAATAAACCAGCACCACGCGGATACGATCAGTTTGCGAGCATACTTCGAGAAGCACACGTGCCCAGGGAATTCGTAGGCAATAAGACTCTCTGGAACGCTATCGAGGCATTGTCGTCATCAGACGATTCTTTCGTGTCTCAAGACGAGTCTTACGATACAACTGATAAAGAAGAGGAATTGGGGGCAAGTAACGGTGGCAACGACACAGATTCGTCCTATTTAGCCTATAAAAAAGGTGAAAAAAAAAGGAAAAGAAAAAATCACGAGGAAGGGGTGGAGTTGCGAGTACAAAAAGCACCAGCACTACAGCCTAAGAAAAGTCGATTGATAAAACAGTCAAAATTGCAACTTGGAACAAGGATGCACCTAGGGGACGATGAGATGGCATAGAGAGTGGTACAAACGTCACGTCTACACTGTCGTCGTCCTCTAAATCTTTCACGGATACTTTGATCAGCATTGTGCCCTTTGAGATGCATTTACCGGGCTACGAATTTCTAGGCCCAGGTACGCAACTTGAAGAGCGGTTGGCACGTGGCGCGACAGGCATAAATCCACTGGACAGGGCGTGCCTCGAGCATTATATTACGTACTCTGATAAAGGCAATCAAGACCATACCAAAGCTGTCCGCCTATTAGCTGAGTGTGCCTTCTCACGAATGTTGTCCGAAACGTCGGATAACGAGGAGAAAACAGCAGCCATGATGACCGTTTTTGGATGGTCAGCAACATTGCATTAGATAAATCTTATAAGTGTATTAGAAATCTTGTTACAAGTAAGCGTGGCAGAAGAAATAAAAGATCAGTGTCTAAGAGAATGCTAGATGGAAAAGACGCTTTAGCATCTTTATTACGATCTGCATGCCCCATCAGCATATGCTGGCGGGTATAAGGTTGCACATCACGTAAGCAAAAAATATAATCCGGGACAGGTTTGGCAGTGGCTCGACGCTCAGGATTCTCACAATTTGCACAGGCTGGTGCGGCATCGATTTGTGCGATGTATCTACAATGTATTTAGTCATAACGAGGTGTGGGAGGCCGACTTGGCTGATTTTAGATCTTTCAAGACCTATAACAATCGACACTCCTATGTACTTGTAGTCATACATGTGCTCTCAAAGTATGCATGAGCGGAACCTCTTTTAGACAAGACATCTAAAGCTGTCGCCGAGGCGTTTGAGCGCATTCTATAATAGTAAAAAAATAACGATGGCAGCGTAAGAGTACAACACCCTATATATTTACAGACAGACAAAGGTAAAGAATTTATAGGTCGCGAAGTACATCAGCTATTGAAAAAGAGAAACATTATTTATCGCACTGCATTCGCAAGGCCAAAAAAAAACAGTTTTTATATCTTAGAAGATTATTATAGGAGAAAAAATCAAGAAGATGAGTTTTTTCTGCCAAAAAGACCTACAAGGATTGACCTGTAAAATTTAAATAGGTTTATAAGCTTTTGCGTAGAACGCAAAAAGACGTCTAACATCGATCTTTTTTAATTTTTCAATAACTGTTTGAAACGAGGTTTGAAAATTTGATCAATCGAAAGTTTTTTGTCCTTGCGAATTTTTCATGAGAAACGCACACCTCTGATTTGTATACTTTTTAGTACGCATCACTTAGATTTCGATCCTCCACATGCCTATATTTGTTCGTATATCCGAATTGGTAAAAATTCAAATTATCATGAACGAAGTATCCATATTTACAGTCACTATTCAAAAGTACCAGCAAAAAATACTGCAGTAATTTCTTCAATTTCTATTGTAATACAAATTTTTTTAAGTCCATAAATCGTAAATTAAGAGTCCCATATGGATATTCTTATCCGTTTGAGAACACTAAAACAGGGGATTAAGATCTGTTAGTCAAAAATTTAAGAATTTTTCGTTGACTCTTTGGGTTAAAACTCAATCTCGTTATTCGATTTTCAATTCCGAAACTGAAATCCGTGGGTAATAAAATGTGAAAATTTTTTGTCAGCAATGCTTATGAATATATTAAAATATTATCTCATGTAGAAAACTAACGGACATTTATAGGGCTTTGTAATAGTGAACAAAACTTCAACGTCCACGTTCTATTCAAACGTTGACTAGAAAACGTTCACCATAAAAAATTTACAATAGCTTTCAAACAATCTAATAAAAAATATTTTAATAGATTTCATGTAATCAAAAAAAAAAAATAATTAACTAATAATTAGACGTGCATGGTTCGTAAACTGCAACGTTAAGCATCTGCACTACTTCACACACACTGCACATACTACTAGTTCGGATGTTCCATATTCAATAACCTTCGTAGAAGAGTACATCTTGATTTATACTTTGCTCGGAAAATCTGAGTTAAATTTTCAAAATATGCAGCAGAATCCTTTTTAATGAGGTTAATTATAAATTAATTAATTATTTTTCCACTTTTGAAAAAATAATTATGTCGGTTCGTACTCTACTTGGTTATCGAGAAAAAAAAAAATAATGCAATGCTGAAAATATTCATCTACCGCCATCTACTATCCTCCATCTCAATTTTGTTGGCGATAACAACAAATTGATAAAACAGCACTCCGTATAGTCAGTATTCTCCGTAAGCTTAAAAACACTTTTTTCCCGGATCATCAGAGACCGGAGTGAAGTTGCCGCACTCCGCTCGCTGCTCGATAACGCGTCGACGATGAACCCAACTAGAACGGTCATTTTAGTCCCGTAATTTCGGCAACGTCGATGAATAATAAATATTTCTAATATTTATTACGAAAGGATAAAAATATTATCGCTAACCAAAAATGACTATTTCAACTTATTTTTATCCAATCTACAAGAATATGGCAGAAATATTCGCTAAAAAATTTTTTTTTGGAAAATAAATTTTTTATCTTTTGAACCAAAAATTTTACATTAATTCTGACTATAAAATTGAATTCTTATTACAACTTAACGTCTAATGAGACCTGCTGCACTTTTATTTTTCTATCCAGTTACGAATAAACTTAATGCAAAAGTGGTGCGTGCTAAGTGTGTCACGCGGTATAGTGCGTCTATAGCCCGTAAAAACTTGAGGAGGTACTACTGCGTCAAGCATTCACGTCAGCCTAAATACAGAGTTGGTGATTTAGTGCGCGTGAATCGTGCCAGGACAGCCTTTGATAAAGCATACGAGGGTGGCTGGACATTGGAGCTATTTAAAATTACTCGAATCGACTTTTTGTGACAGCCGGTAGTCTATTTCACGCAGGATCTCAGTAGTGAAAAAATTAATGGCTTCCTTTATGAGGTACAGTTAAGCAAAGTGAGCAAAAATTTGACAGAGGATACTTTGGAGGTCGAGAAGATCCTAAAGAGTAAACGCAGAGGGGTAAAAAAACAATACTTTGTGAGTTGAAAAGGGTATCCTGAAACATTCAACTCTTGGATATCCGCTAACGATTTGGAAAGCTTATAATGAGGGACGAATTTTACGTTGTTCTGTCGAGCAACAGCACGAACTTCACCACGCAATTGCCGCAAAACTTTTGTCTACACGGCGAGTGGTGTGTGGAGCTTACAGAGATTCAAATACCTCTCAAATTTCAGCACATAAGCGATGATAAGAAGGAGGACGCGGTGTACGTGAGAAAATCGAAACAAAGACAACTTTTGACTCACGATGTGTACTATGAGGAAGATATTGAGACATTCTGCGCAGTGAAACCGGGTGTTTATCGTGACATTGACGCTCTTCTGACAGAAATAAATAGCCTGAGTAATGTGAAAGATCGTTTAAATTTTAAAATTCAATGCGATGGGTACGTACAAGTTACATGCAATTGTACCGCTGATTGTGCAGGTTATATACATACTTTTACGCTAACGGAAAAAATGTGCAGAATACTGTATTTTGAAGATACTAAATTATTATCCTGTGAGGATAAGGAAGGAAACTACATTATTGGCAGCCGGCCCGTGAATCTTGTAAATAATTTACATTCTGTACTGATGGTCTATAGTAGTATTTGTCAACCGTACGTGACGGGTGATGTTTACATATGTTTACTGCGAGCTGTTCCTCTTCGGTTAAATGCATACACTTATGGTAGCACACAGATTGCAAACTTTCCCTCACCAATGTATAGGCCATTGCTATCATGCTCGTTTCAGTCGATCGAGATAGATATAAGAGATCAACACGGAGATCACGTGCCATTCGACGTTAACGGTTTCACTTCACTTCAAGCGTATTAGATAAAATGTCTTCGTACAGAGAGTAATTTATTGAACAATGTGGTGGGACGGGCGGTGAGACCGACTCACACCACAGGTATTGGTGGCTTTAGTAGTAGTAGATACCCCTATCAGTTAGGTGCAGGGATAAGCGGCTTTATGAAATGCATATACCGGCGCGCAATACCTAAACTCAAGGACAAACTCAAAGAAGGAGTGGCGAAACCCTGTAAAGAGGCTATCCACAGTGCTGCCAACATTGTGCATGACATTGGCATACATCATAAACCACTCAACAAGTCACTTCATAAATGTATAGGAGACGGAGGCGTGAGACTTTTTAAAATGAAGGCCGATAGTGGAGATATGGTAGATGAACCGGAGTATAAAAGAAGGCGCGTGACACAGAAACCTCAGTCTTTCAGTGGTGGTGGTGGTGAACAGAGTATCTCCTTGTTCAGTAAGAAGGAACAGAGGAGAAGAAGAAGAAAAATTACAGAAAAGACGAAAAGGCAAAGAGGAAGAAACAGAATGGAAAAATAAACAAAGGTCGCTCTGTACAAAATATTTTTGAAAATTGACACAACATGGCGTTTTTACACACTCATTCTTGTGAATCATTAAAGTCAGAATTATCGCTCTTAGAATTGCTGACAACGCAGACAGCCATCGAAAATTCTCACTGGGTGCAGTAAAAACTGATATCGTCGCTTACCGATCAGTCGCCAATAGAGTTTACCATCCAGGAAATGTCGAGTATCTGGATGTGGCTCATACAGTACTGAGTGTGCGCGTGCATATATCGCCAACTGGTACAATACCCGAAAACGCGACTCTGAGATCTGTGCATAATTTTATGCACTCACTGTTCAATCCGGTTGACGTATTCATTAATCAGAAACCTGTTTCGCCGCCAAATAATGACTACGCCTACAGATCGTATATTAACACTTTGCTTAACTATAGTCCTGCGGCAAAAAGTCACATTTAACGAGTGTTTTCTGCTATGGCGGCCCAGCAGGATTTATGAATAACTTGCAAGATAATAACAAGGGGCTTGTGTGGTTGGGCATTTCCATTGTGACGTCTTTAACTATGATAGACTTTTACTTCGAGGCGTCGAGGGCAGAGTACAACTTGTACGCTCCCGAGACAGTTTCTGTCTCATGGATTTTTCAGAGATGTACACAGTTAAAATTACCGAAGCAACTCTATTTGTTCGACGATTGAAGATAAACCCATACATTTGACTGGCTTACGAGAAAGCTTTATCTAGAACGACAGCAAAATACCCACTTACACGTGTAGAGGTTAAAGCTGTAACCATGAACAATGGTGTTCATGGCGAGACGATAGATAAAGTTATTCTCGATCAATTGCCGAAAAGAATCATTATTGGTTTTGTGGAGAATAAGGCTTACAATGTCGACAAGAGTCTCTCTCTCAACCCATTCAACTTCAAAAACTTTTAAATATATTTTTTGTATCTGTACGTGGATGGTGTGCACGTGAATGTACGTTGATACCTATCTTACCCTATTTTCGGGTACAGGTATGAATTTCTTGAATTTGGGGAATGGAATCACATGCGAGGATTATACCCACGGCTACTGTCTTTTTTCCTTTGACTTGACGCCTGATTTATCGGCCAATCAAGAGACTCATTGCAATTTAATCAAAAGCGGCAGTGTGAGGATCGATGTGAGATTCGACGAGCCCTTGGTTGCTGCTGTAAATTGCAGGATGTATGTTGAGTACGATAATTTACTGGAGATTGACTTGTCAAGACAGGTTCTTGTCGATTATAGTGGTTGAAAAAACGACGATAGGTGGCGCGTATATTATTAAGTACACGGACAAAGCGTCTTGTGAGCCAGTTTAGTCTCAGATCTCCTCATGGAAGGAGACAGTCCTCATGGACTTGGTAATTGATTTTCAGTGTTTTAAAGACAATAGAGACCGTGTGGTTCCCAAAGAGGTTGTTATTTTCACCTTGCATGGGGACTTTAGTGCGCATTGGATAGTGGTACCAAAATGCAACTCGAGATTTTTACGTACAGACATTGCGAGACAGAATAATTGATTAACTATTAATCATCACGGATTAGACTGGTACGAAGGAGATATCAGCGTAAAGAAGTTGAACAAGAACTTGGAGAGAATTTGTCAAAGAGACGATAAAATATATGTGCGTGGCAAAGAAAAAGTGGCTTTACTCAGCAAGTTGACTACACGAACCGTTGTTAATCTGGAATTGGAGAAGAGTTGTCCGTCTTTTGGCAAAATTGGCTGGTGCGAACAGTATTGGCTTCGACACGCTATCAAACCCTACTATTTGCGATATAGCTTCGCGCTTAACAATGCTTATCGGCTGAGGAATTGGCTAAATTCATACGGTTGCAAAAGACAGGATTCAATAGAATTTCTATTTGAGCCACCATTGAAACTCTGCGATGAACACGATGGAAATTTTTACACGGCTGTCTCAGATAAAATTTCACTCTGTGGGAGTGTATCCTGCAGATTGGATCCCACTCACCTGGACGAGGCCAGCTACTCTTGTATTTAATACAGAAGAACATAGGAGGAGTGGTACGCATTGGGTTGCCATATATGTGACAAAAGACGGTACTGGTTTCTCCTTTGATAGTTTTAGCAACCAGCCTCACATTTCACACTATCTGAATCGTATACGTAGAAACTGTAAAAAGTTTAAGTGGAATAATGCTCAATTGCAAAGTTATTTTTCTGCTGTGTGCGGGCAGTATTGTAGAATGTTTTTATATTATATTGCTGCAGAATTGGGTTACACACGCTTCATGAAGAATTTGTCATTGGACGTGGAAAAAAATGATGCAATTGTAAAAAATTTTGTAGATGAACTGCGCAATATGTAATTTGAACCTAAACGTGCTGGAACTTGATAGTGTTGTATAAGCACCCTACAGCGAGCCCCTCATTGGTTCCCCACCAACAGGACTACTGATTTTGGCATGTAAATAGTTGCTTCTTGAGGTATTGTAGCCGCATACAGTCTTCGACCGTCTCCGTCGAACAGTCATCTAATCAATACAGAAGAAGAGGAAAATGGTAACTTCTACTCAAGCATACCGCTGTGACCAGCTTCTGCCTATGATGTACAGTCATCTAATCAATACAGAAGAAGAGGAAAATGGTAACTTCTACTCAAGCATACCGCTGTGACCAGCTTCTGCCTATGATGTATAGTCTGAACACCTCCTTTGGAAAGATCATCCTCGTCGGACTAGAAAATACTTCTGTCGGCTCGAAAGTTTTCTAACCTATTGTACGCATAAGTGGGTCATCAGACTTTTCTGGGTTCCGCTTCTCACTCGATGCTTGGGAGGGCCTCAAACAACAATTTGAAAATATTAACAAGTATTTTCGGACGTACAACGAGGAAGAGCTGGTGGATCAGCGTATATCAATTCCTGGGTACACCATTAGATACATGATAAGCTACTCTGATAGGGCATTTGAGTTAATACCAGATAGAGAAGAGGAAACTGATGACGCTGAACCTGCAAAGAAGCGTTTTCGAAAAACGCATGTATTTAAGCTCTTTACCTTTGAAAGGTTAAAAGCTCTTAGCCCTTGTATAGATTATAGAATAAAATATTTGTTACGCGTATCAAAAGGGTTTACTTGTATATTAGATTTACTTGTAAATTATGTTAAAGATAAAATGCAGAATGATGGAAATTCACAATATACTTATTTTAGTAGCGGCAACGTAGAGTATGTGCTACGATCTATCGATGATAGCCTTGTAAATAATTTAGAGAATTTCTTAAAGGAACTTAATGTACATATGGCAACCAAAGACATATATATCGTCGTGTATAAATTTGCTAGCTTATACTTACGGTATCTGGTTACATTCATAAATGAATCTGTACATAAATAACAATAATGGTAATAAATGTTGTTAAAAATATTTATCAATCTATTTTTTGACTACTTACCTTGTACTACCTCCACCTATTCAATCTTCCGTCACATTCACTTAATCATTACATATTTGGAATTATTTATAAGTATAATAAATTTATCTTGAATTTATGTATTAATAGTAACTGCTTTTCTATATAAAAGTCAATATAATTACACTAGTAGTAGTAATAATGATAATAATAACGATAGTAGTTACTATGCTGATTTTCGCAAAATTGCAAAATTTGTAGTTGTAGTGGGTGGGGGAAGATGGTGGTGGGGGGCCTAGCTACAGCCATAATCGCAATCAGTCTCTATGCATCCGTCACCCAGGGAACATCACGACTTGGGTAGCTAAATCTCTCTCTTTTCGTACGTCAATCACGCGTGTGCGAGCGTGCATCTGCGTGGTAGCGTGTTTGCGCATATGCGTGTGTGCGTGTGGCACTATGGCGCGAGCGTGTGCGCGTGCGTGATTGCGTGCGTTCGTGCGTGTGCGTGGTTGCGTGTGTGCGCGTGCGTGTGTGTGTGTGTGTGTGTGCAACTGTGCGCGTATGCGAGAGCGTGTGTGCGTGTGTAGCACTATGATGTGTCAAAACAAACCTGTCCTTGTCTGAGGTTAATGACCCCTGCTTCAAGGTGAAGCTTGTGTGTGGCACTATAGCCCGTTAAAACAAACCTGTTCTCGTCAGAGGTTAATGACCCTGTCGCAAGCTCAAGTTTGCTTTGACGGGCCATAGTACCACTATAACTACTCATATTATTGCCGAATCTAACGTAAGAAAAATCGATTGTGAAAATATGTATTTTGGTCGCGATCTAACGGTAAGTAAAATGTTAAAGGAATAGTGTAAAATGTATAATACAAAATGTAGCTATCATATAATGCCAGGGGAATCAGATCAAATGAGATTTAAAAAAAAGATAAGAAGCGACATCGAAATTTTCAACGAATGGCAACGCGAAAATTTTTCCGGGTGCAGCGCGCATATCGTACGCCGAGGTATTGGCGTTTTCCTTTTTTTATTTCTTTTCTCATGCACCCGAATGCAACAAATCTGCCTTTGGTTTTTTTTTGCGTAAGAGTGAAGCTATGCGAGGCTTCACTCTCTTAAGTAAGAGAGGCGTGCGACGACCCGCTTGTACACGCATGCATACGTGCATCGCGGGCCGACTCGCTCTCCAAAGTACAGAATAGATTACCTTGGCATTCGCCGAATGTTTAAAACCGCGGATACTTACCGATTTTGGGCAATACTGCGTAGCACTCCGAGTCTGAAGGAGCACCTTCACACCCGCAGTCGTCTTACAGCGCAACCCTTTAGACGATCTTCTAAGTCGCGAGACTCTAGCAGTATCCCTCACC
>UELV01082904.1:0-19178 GCA_900490015.1 Megastigmus stigmatizans | reverse complement strand
AGAGAGAGAGAGAGAGAGAGAGAGAGAGAGAGAGAGAGAGAGAGAGAGAGAGAGAGAGAGAGAGAGAGAGAGAGTAAATCAAGAGTTGATGGTGCCGCGAGAGCCTCGTCTCGTCATCGTCGTTGGTATAACGCGTTTAAAAATAAAGTAGTGAATGTCGGGATTCTCGACTTCGGGAGGTCCGCTTAAAAGTACGAGCGGCCAGTGTACTTTAAGTAGTTAGTGGAAGAACTTGTATAGCTTCGTAAATTGTAATATATTCGTTTCGTACTTTTTTGCCTCCTTTTGCAATGTGCGTGCCACTGCTTAATGTTTTCTGGGAATGTCGAAGGCGGAAATACTGCAAGAACTGAGCAAGTCGTTGTTCTGCGCTGATGCAACAGAAAATCGGAGTTTGGAGTCTTCGGCTTCGCGTGTGCGCGCCGAAAATCGAACCAACAAGTTTCCCTCTCGAAAATCGTAAATAAGTACTTATTGTCGCGAGTGGAGATTGAGTTCGCAGTGAGTTTCAGCGGTTGGAGAAATGTGAGAAGGCAAGTGAAGAAGGAGACAAAAAAGAAATACGCAAAAAACTGCGCATGCAGGGGAGCGGGCGTGAACATAACCTCAAAAGTCCGTGGTGTGGTTGTCCGTAACTCTGCAAACTGATGGTTATACTTGGCTGGTACTTAGAATTTATTTTTATATGCCGGCCGACGTACTTGGCGAGAATTTTACGTGTTCCTTTGCGACATCGCGTTATATATAATTCGGAGGCACTACTGAAGTAGAGAAGGTGATTGATTTCTCTCTTTTCCCCCTTTTCCTTTTCTCGTCTGCATTCTTAGGTGCGTTATTCTATAGACTATATAGAGAGAGACAAACTTAAAGAGTAATAGATCTACCTACTTGTAAACAGCTTTCGTATTTTTGGGAATTGGTCAGCAGTTCTTTCATTGATATTTCTTCTTGTTTTCTTGGCACGTAAAGTGTTTATCACCTTTTATTGTCTAATTAAACAAAGTTATATACCAGCATGTGTATCTATCTTAAAATAAAATAGAATCATTTATTCCAGTTTATAGCATTGTGAAAAAATATTGTTAATATACTGTTTTTAAAGAAAGTTACCTTTGATAACACTGCTGCAGCTGAATGTTATTTGTGATACTCAATATCAGAACAGTGATATAGATAAATTGTGTAATGCTAAGAATAATCAATGCCCCTGGTACTTTTTTGTTTATTTGTTAAATGAGTGTTCTTTATATATTCGTAACTATATGTGTAAAAAATTTGTGTGTAATTCAAAGGCAAATTATTTCTGTTCAACCTCATAATTAAAGCAATTAAATAATTTTTAAATTAAAATCATTCTCATTAAGAGTAGAAAGTAATTGTATTTTCTTTTATATTTATAACATAATTTTTTTTGGTTTATATTAGTTATAACTAATTGCCGACATTAATTTCTTTAATTTTTTTGCATTACGCCCTTAACATAACATATATTCCTATGTACCAATAGTCGAGTCATAAACATCAAATAAAATAATTGTAGTAAAAATAATTGTCTTTAAAATAATTAAACCTAATTATAATATATTGAATAGTTCACTTATACTAAGGTATTACATTTACTTTTCAGATAGGAGTTTCATTAAAACAAGAAATGTTAAAATAGCAGTATTGAGGTGAGATGTCACGCAGCCTGCCAGAGAGAGTGGCAGGGCTTTATTATGCCCATGGCCTGTTCTGCTCTTCTCACCCAGTTGCTGTTATTTCATTAGCAATCTCCATCGTTCTACTATGCTGGTAAGTTTAATATCACTACTTAAAACTGTATTTTGGATATTATTATGTTTAAATCTTAGAAACATATATTACAATAATAAAAGTTAAAAAACCTGTACCCTCATCTGTGTCATCTCATATCATCTGTGCATATTTGTACACATTCATAACCTATTACTCAGATAAAATATTACATTAACATAACATTGTATTGATGATAATAATCAACTTAATAATAAAATTAGTTTTTACTTAACAAATTTATATTAAATTTTATATAGTGCAATTTTGAGTAAAACCTTTCAAAGATTAAGTATTTTTACTTAGAAAGTAATAAAAATTCCAGATTACAGAAAGAATTTATAAATATATAACTATGTATTCAATATTTTATGAACACTAATACAATATAATACAATTTTGTTTAAATATTAGTTTTTTTTTAATTGGTGTATAATTAAATTTAACTTCTTGATTCCATAATAATAATCAGTAGATATAATAATCAATGTAAATAGTGTAAAAGTAACAAAACAGAAAAATTAAGCTAGGTGAACATATTAGTCTTATTCCATATTATTTATTTCAGTTACCCATTGGTAAATTTACCCATGCCCGGGGTGGCTCCAAAAGTTGTGATAAACAACACAATGGGGCCCATGAATGGCTCAGAAAGTCCAGCTTTATATATTCAACAAGTAGTTCTTCGAACTGCAGTTGTGCCATGGTCCGAAGATTTATCTCTGTCCGATGCATTCAGAGGACCACTTTTCGAAATCTTCAACTTATTAGAAATCATTCAAAATTATCAGGATACAGAGAGGTAAATAAAATGTTAGATTGCACGTATGTTTAACTTGAATAAGAAATTTTATAATTATCAAATGTATGCACTTGTGTTTTTTTCTTTAAATATCTACCATCAATGTCAATTTAAATTTTTTTTATTCTTTTTCCTTTCAGTTCAAAGGCTTTAGGACAAGTTTGTCTGCATATTGAAGCTGTAAAAAAAAGAAATGTCAAAAAACCTGAAGTTTTGCCAGAATATAATTGTTTAATACTGTCACCATCAAATTTTTGGCAGAGAAGTATTGAAGCATTTAATCAAGATACAAATCTCATTGGTACTATATTCTCTTATCAGGTAAACATAATATTATTGATTAATACAATTTAATGAAGACTAAGTATTTTGAGTATGACATATTTGTTTTAATAGAATCTACAAAAAGGAAAAATTAGTACTGCTGAAATGTTGTTTGGTATGAGTCTCAAGGAAACAGGTGTAAAACGGTATCCATTAAGAGTTCGTCAAAGAATATTACAATATGCAGTGACAATATTTTTAAAGGAATATGATCCATCGTATGTACTTAAATAGTTATTTTATTTCTATAGATTAATACATAAACTTTAAACATGAAATTCTATAATAGAAATGTATTTATTTCATATTTTTGGCAGGTTCATAAAAGGATTAAAGCAGCGATTAACTACATATTATCCCCTTCATCAAGCTCAGAATAATAATGGATCATATGCAGTTCCTATTGATGAAACTCTCCATATTTTTTATCCTGGTGAATTTAACTATAGTGATTTTTTCCCTTTGACAATGACATTTGTTGCATTGTTTGTTTATGTATATTTCTCGGTTAGAAAAATCGAGTTGATCAAATCTAAAGTTGGAATGGCCTTTAGTGCTACTGTTACGGTGGTTGCATCGTTATCTATGAGTGTGGGCTTGTGCTTCTTTTTTGGATTAACTTTGAGTTTAAGTGGAAAAGAAGTGTTTCCGTACTTAGTGATTATTGTGGGATTAGAAAATGTCCTAGTGCTTACTAAAAGTGTAGTGAGTACTCCAGCACATTTAGATGTTAAAATTCGTGTAGCTCAAGGATTATCAAAAGAAGGCTGGTCTATTACAAAAAACTTATTGACTGAAGTAACAATCCTCACAATTGGTTTATTTACATTTGTTCCAGCAATACAGGAATTCTGCATCTTTGCAATAGTTGGACTTTTAAACGACTTTTTTTTACAAATGGTCTTGTTCTCAACTACTCTTGCAATTGACATTAGAAGAAAAGAAATGTCTACCCAAAATTCTAAGTTTCATTTACAAAATATAGCGCCATTAAGAAAACAGCAATTTACAACAACTATATCAAATAAGAAACCAAATATTTTTCGATCAAAATCTCATCCAAGATTAAATGGAATGACTCCCACAAATGGACCAACTAATGTTATAGCGCCTAATAATCAGAATACACTGACTCTCGTAAAAATTCCGAAGCGCTTGCGATTGGTTCATTTTTGGGCAAGGACTAGAATCTTTCAGCGTGCTTTTATGGTTTGGATGGTGGTTTGGATAAGTATGATAGTCTATAATTCAGGTATCATAGAACATCTTGTTCATCTTGGTGAAACTTTAAAACCAGAAACAGATATTGAGGGTTATACAATTGAAAGACCACAATCTATGGATAAATACATCAGAATGAATACTATGAAACCTATCACAGCTTCAACTACTTCCCGTTCAAATTTACATGAGCAGGTAAAAATATTTTCGCTATTTGTTAACGTATGTTATAGATTCAATTTTTTATGGATATCCTGACATACAAATGAGATCTTTTACACAATGAAATTATAAATTAATTATAGACTATTATTTTGATGGAGGCTTCACTTTTAAGTTATTGTTATATATTTATATATAGAATTCAAAGCTAGCTAAATATAATGGAGAATCTCAAAACCTCATTTAAATAACAAGGTAGTCAAGGTAAAATTAAACTTCCTTACTTGACAGAAAATATTTTTAAAAAAATGTGAGTTGATTGTAGCCCATACTTAATATATGAAAGTAGCAACAGACATATATAGCAAAAAACTAATTTTCAATCATTTTTTTCAACTTTTCCATCTAATAGAGACAACAAATGTTTTTTTAAATTTAATTTTCTTATATGTTGTTAATGATAAAGTAGATTTTTTATACGTTTATTCTAAAAACTTCATTTTATTTCGTCTTTGCTGGAGTTCTCCTTTCATGAGAATTAAATAAATTTTGAATTCTACTTAATTTTCAATAAATATCGCATTATTGCATTAAATTTTAACGCTTTTAATCTTAAAATCATTTAGGCAAATAAAGATATAGGTGTAAGAATATTTTTTAATTGCTACCTTGTAGTTTATTTATATCTTTTTCTTCTTAAAATAAATTATTTATTTTAACTGTCAACTCTAGAATTTAAGAAAAGTTTAACTGATATAATGTAGCTGTTGGTAACGTAAAAAGTTCATTGAAAACATTGGTCAACTTTTTCTATTTATTTCCTTTGCTATAGAATTGTTGTATTGTTAACTTTTATTGATTCATTTTTTAATTACTTAATAATAGTTCATGAATATATTTGTAACATTAGAATCCACCGCCTAATAATTTTACGGATGAGTTGAACAAGCTACGGCCCGTCGACTTTCCACCCTGGAATCGGCTTTCACTGTACCACTGGTCCACTATACTCTCGTCGTACAACATATCCATGGCCAGCGAACGCATAACGATACTCCCTACGATCAAGTTGTCGCAGGCCGTTAGCCCTCAATCTGTTAGACAAATCAGCAATCCAAATGACGTACAACAATTTCACTGGCAGAGCTTCGCGACTGCAGCACTTGACCCCCTGGATTTCTCAGGTCGGTATACCAACTGCGTATACGTGCTTTTTTCTTACGTCTTACATCGAGTCGCTGCGAACTATCAAACTTATTGCTAATAAGTATATTTATTTTATATTTTAATGTTTGTACAAATGCATTTTTGTGTTTGTTTTAATTATACTTAAATTAATTGTATTTAAATAGAGCAAGTGCTTTGTTTTATTATTGGATTAGACGTATTTGTTATATGAATTATTTGTATTATGTTAAAAATGTCAGAGTACATTTATAAGTTGTCTTTTTATTAATATTTATTATATAAACTGATTAAAATAGTTCTAATAAAAACAATTAAAAAAAATCAGGAAGAAACTGTTGCATTGTAATAATATTTTTCACACTTTTGATTGGCATGTTACATTATTGACATTAGTTAAAATAATTGGAGAATGAAAATTATATACTTGTTCTAAGACATCATAACAACAAATCTTTTTATTACAATATCCTCAAAATTAAAAATTGTCTTGATAATGATTTTTATATTTTTTAATTTTGAAAGCACTTGGGTATTAAAATCAAAGTTTAAATTTCTTAAAATTTTCAGATATGGAAGTTTCGATAAGAGCGGAGGGTCGCGGCTTCAACACGGAAACGCCTTTTATTCCATCGAGTCCTATGGAGATCTTTCTGGCCGCAGTATTGTGCTTGATCAGCGTTGTCGTGGTGGTCTATACGATGGTCGTACTATACCGTTGTATCTGTTCGCGTAATTATGCCGAGTGGAGGGCGAGTTGGTCGTCTTCTCAGGAAAAGACTAGTCACGATTCGGCAACGCAACTTGTCCTGGAAGCGGTACCCCTCGTTTTAGAAGGCCATGTGCAGGAGATCGAGTGTATTGCCACGGATGGCAATACCGTGGCGAGTTCGTGTCTTGCTGGGCATATTAGGGTTTGGGACTCGTTGTCCGGAGAACAGCTGGCCCATATCGATAGAAAACAGTTCTTTAGTAATCCACACAATGAAGTGGTTCAGTCGAAGGACCAGGTAAGGCTCCTTATTCAATTTATTAGAAATGTTTATAATTATTTTTTTGTGTATAAAAACAAACTAATTTAGAAGTATAAATGTTATATTTCGTGAAGAAACTACATTTTTTTAGAAATACACTTCAAAATTTCTTGTAACTATTAAACTTCAGAGATCATAATAAAATTTCATAATATGTTTTTATTTAATTTTGCTTGGATTTTTTTTTTTTTTTTTTTTTAAGATAAAAGCACCACTGAGTCTCGTACGGTTTTAAGTTTTCATAAGAAGTAGTATTTTTCGACTGCCTTTTACTTAGAATAATATTAAAATACGAATAAATTAAACAGAGAATCAATTAAAAAATAATTTTCAGATCAACAGTTGTACAATTATTATTTATGCTTGTATTTTATAATTATTTCTTTTATATCAAGGATGAGCTGATGTCAGACTATGAAAGTGGTTCACCACCGTCTCGTGGTGAAATGGAAACGTCCAACTCTCTAGGTATGTACTCAAGCATCCCCAATATTCAGAAGCGTAAATCATCTCCACCAGTCTCAAGTTCGATGCCTAACCGCCTTAACAGAACTACTGTCAATAAACGCTATTCTGTGGGAAGCAACAGTCTCGACTACGATTATCAAATCAGTGAGACGACGGATAGGCGCCGTTCAGTGCGTCGTAGCCTCGACCAAACCTTTGACTTCCCCGATTTGCGTCCCAGTATCAACACTAAGTTTACTTCTAGCAAATTCACCTCGAGCCCACCGGCTCAACAGAATTACAACCGTGGATTTGATTTTGGTGAACAGTACAAACAGCTTTTCGACGAACATCGCAAGTCTACTATTGGCAGTGGCGAGATTTATCAAGTGTGCAGTACTGAACAGTTCATTAGTCATTCGCCGAGATTAAGCTGCGCAAATGATTTAACTGACAGTGTTAATTCACTTAGTACCGAGAAGACTCTACAGGCGACGAACGAGATACCATCCATTTGGTGTATGGATTATCAAGAGAATCTG
Organism: Megastigmus stigmatizans; assembly: GCA_900490015.1. NCBI lineage: Eukaryota > Metazoa > Arthropoda > Insecta > Hymenoptera > Megastigmidae > Megastigmus > Megastigmus stigmatizans. The sequence goes on along the minus strand of UELV01082904.1, from coordinate 11,667 downwards.
ATTGTCATTGGCTGTGCGAATGGCAGTCTCGAATTTTGGGAGGGGACAACGGGGAAATTTAAGGTAAATATTGAATTTATAAAACAACCTCAGTATCTTTTTAACATATATTTATAGAGACTATTTGAAATGAATGTGAATTAGTTTGACTGCTGTATGAGTTTATAAATTGTCGATTTTATTAAAAAAAAAAAACATTCCTAATTTTAAAATTATAAAACATTTATCCAGAAATATTAAAACGAAAGTTAATAAAAGTGTATTTTAATTTTACATTATGTAAAATATATGATTATTTACAGTGTTTGTTTGACGATGGATCTGGACTTGGAATTTCTGCCGTTAAATTCGTTGGAAATAGGGTGGTAGTGGCAAAATTGAATGGTTCTGTAGATTTTCTTCAACTTGAAAGCTACAGTGAAGGTCAACAAATCGATTGGGGATTCACATCATATCGAAGAAGTTAGTACTGAAGAAGATTTTTTAAAATGACTATTTTTAAAAAGAAACTAACTTTGATTTGTTTCTATAATATTTGATTTATTTCTATAGCTCATGTTCGAACTGGTAGTGCTGGATCACCAATGGACTTTAACAATATAATGCATTCAGAAGAGGATCTGCGTTGCATGAAAATAGGCTCGCATAGAGCTCATCAGCAAGCAATTACTGTTTTGGACAGTGAAGGTGGCCGTGTATTGACAGGAAGTCAAGATCATACTCTTAAAGTTTACAGGTATTTATACAAAATTGTAATTACAAAATGAATTTTAATGTTAGCTACAAATCAGCATTTAAATATCATTAAATATTTTAATGCTCGTTAAAAATACTTTCTTTTTTGCTTTAATATAAAGCTTTTTGTTTTAATATACAATTAAATAATCTCAGTTTAGTTACCGTAATAATATTCTTACTATAGGCTTGAAGATCAGTTACCTTTGTATACATTGCATGGCCATTGTGGACCTATTACTTGCCTTTTTATTGATAGAGTAAGTCCAATGACTTCTGGTAGCGGTTCTCAAGATGGTCTGCTATGCGTGTGGGATCTTTCAACTGGTTAGTAAAAAAACTTTTTTTTTTTTAGAAACAGTATTATTTGTTTTTATGCTAATTAATTTTAATAAAAATTTATGATACATTGCAGGAACGTGCATGTACAGTATACAAGCACATGATGGTGCAGTAGCTGCAATCACATGTTCGGCATCGTACGTAATAAGCATCGGTGCCGACGAAAAACTTTGTGTCTGGGAACGTTTTCAAGGACATTTATTACATGCTCTTCCAGCACATAGAGCAGCTTATAGTCTACAGTTAGCGATGCTCACACATCATTTGCTAATCACTAGCAATCAGGTAATATTTTTATAAAGATTTTACTTTTATATTCACTTTCTTATTAGATAACGAAAAATGAAATAGTATAAAGATTATTTAGGAATGATCGTTCATAAATTGCTTATAAAAAAATAAAATCCGATGACAAATAAGTATGCATATAGGAATCGTTATTTAAATCTTTGACATTTGCCATCACAAAATCATTACTTATTTGTACATAAAGCCAAAGAAAATTTATCGTATCTATTTTCTGTTATATGTAGTTAATTTTAATTATGTTATTTAATTGTTTTTATTATACATCGAACACCTAATAAACAATTATTTATATTTTAAATAAAATTGACTTTCAGGGGTCGTTAATAGTTTGGGATGTGAGAACTGGCGAGCCTATTCGAGAAGTAAGACTGGGGCACAAGGACAGTTGTATATTTGTAAAGCAAATGTTACCACTGCGCGACAGCATTGTGTGTGATTTTGGTAGGCAGCTCAGGATAGTAAGGTTCCCGCTGGTTTCGGACAAATTAGATTAAAGTGATCAGGAAATGATCCAGTGCAAGTGACTAAACATTTTCTTCATAATCGTGTTACGAAGAAAAAGACTATTTTGTGCTCGAGAAGCTAATAGATTATTGCTTCAAAAGTTTTTATAAGTTCTTGAAGACTTTGGAATACCCATTGTACAGGTTAATAACATTACTTTTTTTTGTAAAAAAGAAGGCGTGAATGTATTTTCGTAGAATGCTACGTTATAGCAAAAAATCTTTCAGAATATCATTTTTAAAAAGTCATTTTTATCTTATTAATTATAATGTAGATTTATCAATTTATAACACAGTTTTTAATTTTCTTATTGACTAAGAAAAAAATGTGTTTCTAAAAATATCTTTCTAAAATGATATATAGAAACTAAAAATATTTTTCCGTTTATGTAGTAATTAGGATCGGCAATGAAATAAATAGTGCGATTTTAGATACAGAGCATTTCAAAAATATATTCTTCGATATCGACCTTCATTGGTCCATTGTATTTATCGGTTATCTTACATAGGATGGCTGTGCAGCGACTCGATAATTAAGACACGTTTCCTCAGGTCCTAAGCATTACGAGACATTGCTACAGAAAAAGAAAAAAAATAACGAATAACTTGCTTCATTTTTAGTTTGTACCAGTCATGGGTCAGTACCAAAATGTATATAATACGTTTTTAAATAAGTTAATAGATACAAAAATTACACATACAAAAAATATTCTCAAAACTAGAAAACATTTTCTTAAGAAAATTGTAATCAAAGTACAATTGAAATTTCTAATACAAGTACAATAATAAGAAACTTCTGCCCCTAATAAATCACACTTTCACTAATCATTAAAAAACATTTATAAAACTATAGGTCGGTGTAAGAATAATTTCAATGAGAGATTTTATGTATAGTATGCTTGTTTCATATCCTGTGGCTATATTTTTTTGACAGCTACTCATTTTGCCCATGACTGATTCTTACATTTCGTACCGGTTATATTCGTCGTATTAAAATATACGCAAAAGCGTGTCTAATTTAATTTGTTAATAATGTTTTTAGTATGTTAAGGACTATTACAAATGTAAAGCTTTGCATGGTTCCGAAAACGAGATCCGTTTTTAGAAACAAGTTCATTTTTACTTATGACATTTGCGTTTATTCATCAATCTCAGCTTAGATTAGGTGAAATTCCTGTTCGGATTATGAACAGGGAAATATTAGAGTGCCTTCATCATAATCGTCAAAAAAGTCTGTTTAACACTTAATTGGCGATTATAAGCTTCTTAAATTCGATCTCATTTCCAAAGTTTATCGAATCATGTTACAAAGAAATTTATATCATGATATACGTATCACACACGCATATTTAATTTATTAGGTATAAAATCTACTGACGGGAACTAAATAAAGTGCTTATAACAATTTTATTATTTGTAACTATTACAAATTTGTAAATTACATATATTAACGTTAGATGAACTTAAGAAGCCTTTATTGTGCAAGCGACTACAAAAAGATATTGTCCAAGCTTTATAATAATGTGGATCATAGATGTTTTTTATTGTAAAAATATTTAACTATAAATTAAATATTTTAAGCTAGAATTTTTAAATTAAATATTTATTTTAAAAATGGAGTATTTATTCAACCCTGATTTCCTTAAAATATCCAGATTACGAATAATACGTCATTATAACAGAAAATATCAATTAGTCTATTTTAATACTTCTGTATATATATATATATATATACTTAAAAAATCTTAAAAATGAAAATAAAGATAATTGGGAATACACGAAAAGTTGCGAGTGCAATTTACAAATGTATAACAAATTTCAACATTCGGCGCTTATTAGCTTTACTTAAAGCAATCAATATATATATATTGATTTTTTTTTATATATATATAATATTTTATCGATGTATAAGAATTTTCTTTCTGAAAAACCAATAGTATCCAAAATATAACATTTTAAATTAAAAGAAAACATTCAGAATTTCAATTTGATATATAATTTACTCGTACAATCCTGAAACACAATTTAATGTAAAGTGTGTAGGATTCACTTGCAATTGATTGTTATAATTTTTGTAATAAGTATAAACTGTAATAGTGTTGTAATAGCAACAGTTGAATTGAATCCCATTATTCTCTATAACGTCTTTTATTTCTACGGCGGAGTAGGACACTTTTATAAAGAGTGTCGATAACTTCTAGGCAATCTTTCTTCTTTTAAATCATTACTATCATTTAATAATTGCCATATCTAAAGTTTCTTCAAATGTTTATAATCTTCTAGGTTCTTTTGTAACAGTCTTATATATAACTACCTAGTAATAGACTATTAAAATTGTTCCAGTTATGATTTCAAAAGCTACTTTCTATACCATTCTATCCCTCTTTTTAGAGCATGGTTCTAATTAACAGTCGTAAACTTGGAAAATGTAGAGGTGTTTTTTAGATATCTTTGTCTATCAAGGACTCATTAAATAGCGCCTACGGTCGAATATAAGACTAATTATGCTCGCTGTGATAATGTGCAGGATTGTTTATTAAAATTTTATTCATAATACAGAAACCTGTATTGTAAAATAACAAAATTTTAGAGTTAAGTTCCTGGAAAGTACTTTTACGCTAAGGGCTATAAGGGACAATAAAAACAGTATCCTCAAAAATAAAGTGAGGAAAGCGGTAGGACCCATCTATGGGTCCTGCAGCATCTGGAGAAAGAAATTTAGGACCCGTATATTGGTTCCATAGCCCTAAAGTGTTTTTTTTTTATATAGAAGAAGATAAATAGAGTTTTTTGAGCGTAACTATTATAGTTATATATAATAATAAAATAATTTATAAAATGTGCTTCACCCGCGTGCAATTATTTCAAGTTTAACGTTTCTATGTTGCAGTTAAGTTATATTTACTTATACTTACAAAGTTAAATTAATTTTATGCTATGAAATTGATAATACCAGCCAGAAAAAAAATATTACTTGCTTCTGGTCGAAATAAGTTCAGCTTTCGACTATAGTGATGATATACCCCAACAGAGCTACGATTCAAAAATAAACTTGATTATGAAACACATGTATTCTGATTCCCACAACTTTGATATGTGTTTACTCATGATGTTTTATAAAAAAATTGTAATATATTAAGTAATTATAATATATTATGTTGAAACGAGAAATGAATCTACTCGAATTAGTGCATTTTATTTTGCTACCATTACATTTTAATAATATACTAACTTTTACAATGTTCTTACTTTATCTAAATATAAATTTGATCCAATTATTAAATTTGATAGATTTTTATGCTTACGTTAAAAATATACAAAAAAGATATTAAAAGCTTACCGTATACTATTTGCAGTGAGACATGATCTACTAATCTGTCCATCAAAATTACGAGATTTTTTCTTCAAACAAAATTATCTTTAAGGGGATGTGCAATGGTCAGAAGAATTTCTACCTTACCGGTTTTTACATTTAACGAAATATACAAAGGTATAAGAGACTAACTATTTAAATAACTCTGATTCAAGTTTCATGGAATTACATCCACTATTCCACAATCGTTCGTAATTCTCAGCGATTTATATCCCCGAAATTTTCAACGTCAAAAATCTGTACTTTACTGTGATTTTTTATAAACATTTCATAAATTTTGTAGCCTATTCTATTCCCTGGACTTTTATTTTCTATAATATAATCAAGTACTTTTAAGTATCTAAATAAAAGTCTTTTAATGTAAAAGTAAGTGATGTGAATTACAAAGCCTTTTAAAAGAAATTTTTAAATAGTTTTTGCGGTTTAAAATATTGAAATGTTTATGTAAAAATTTGCAGATAGCAAATCATACGATAACGTAAATTATTGAAGAAAATTCATGAAAGTATAATTTCTTAGTCTTGACAATTTATGAAAAATGAGTTTCACTATTCTTTGTGGTGTTCTCTTTCAAGTTTTAATAAATCTTCTAAAAACAAAGAACTGCAAAAATATCTTTCCCAAAATAGCAAGAAAGGAATTATCAAAGGAATGGATATTCAGCAAAATGCCGAAATCAATGCAAGGTAAGCAAACATTAAAAATGTGAAAATTATATTTTCATGTAGACAGAGAACTGATTATTAGTATATTTTTGTAGCTTAGAACAAATACAACTCTCTCATTCAGTAGAAAAGATAACGTCAAATTCAATTTCGTCAATTAGGAAAGCCGTTCCGCAAATTTGTGCAACACTGGTCATAAATATTTTATCACTAGCCCTTGGCACGTGCATTGGATTTGTCAGGGTAATTATACCTTACTTGAGTGATGAGAATTCCAATGTTCGTGTAACCACCGAGGAAGTAACCTGGATTAGTGTGTATTCTTATTAAATTATAAACTTATATAAAATTCAGAATTATTTAAATGCTTTTAGTATAATATTAAATAATGAGTGAATACTATCTTTATAAAGTTCTGCGGATCTCAACCGTATTGGCCCATAACATTTCCGAACTAATTGGGTTATTGATGTAATCAACTTAACGATAATACGATAAAGTCGACGAAGCGGAATTTAGTAGACTGGTTGAGTTTTCCTGTCGCTGGATGCGCCTCATAGATTTGCACGGTGACTTTTATAGATCGCAACAAACCTGTAGCTATGCTTTATATACAAGCTGTAAAGATTTCATCGGATCGGCTATACACCTACCCTTACGAAAATTTCTTGCGCAGGAATCCCTGCGGGAAATCGTATCGGAAATTCCGTAGAAATTCCAGTGGGCAATTCTGCAGAAAATTATATAGAAAATCCTACAGAAAATTATGTAGAAAATCCTGCATGAATTGTATTGAGAATTGTTTAGATATCAAATACCTGCAGACAATTCTGCAGGATTTCCTGTAGGAAATTGTATAGGCAATCCTGTATAAATTGCAGCCGCATTTAGGCTATTCTCATGGGATTCGCTCATTCTGTCTTTATAAAAAAGCATCATTATATTTACCTTTGAATTAATTGAGTTAAAAAAAATTTATTTCGTTTATTACTTACACTGAGAAAAAAATTTAATTGAATCAATGAAAATTTAATTGGTTTAATTAAATATTTAATCATAATATAACAATCACATATTTACTTAATGCAATTAGTTCATATTTAATAGATTATATTGAATATATTTTTAAACTATAGACGTAGAATTTCATCAAATCCATAAAATAAAATTTTTATATATTATACGTATAAAATTTTTATACACGTATTCAATTTTTAATTAAATTCATGTAATTGAATCAATTGATTTTTTTTTCAGTGTACAGGTAATCCTTTTCAAGATTAAAAAAAATATGGAAAAATTTGCGATGGTGGATCCACTCCAAATGGGGTGATGAAATCCCAAAGACGCGCGAATTTCGTAAACTAATTTTTATATCTCGGCCACCCTACAGAATAAGCCAGTCCCGTCAGAATAGCCTAATCCCCACAGTAATTTATACAGGATTACCTATAAAATGTCCTGCAGGATTTCCTGCAGATATTTCTATACAATTTTCTATAAAATTCCATTTTCTGCAGGAATTTTGCTTAAGGGCTATATGCGTAGGCAGTTGTATTCTATTCGCAAAACCACTTGTTAAGAATAATCTCAGACCTTTTCATGCAACATGAGCTGTGCGTGAAACGAGGATGATACGCCTTTAAATACTTATTTACTTATTCATATTATATTCAAGAAATTATGAATTTATTGCTCGTCAAGAGTTCCAAAAATATGAAATTGAATCTATCGATCACCACGAGCCATGATAATCTTAGAGGATGTTCCCCCTCGTTTTCTTCAATGCGAGAAGATATGTGTTTTTTATTTCTGTATACAGACAGCAACCAGTAAGAGAAATTTGTAGTGTAGAGGAACTCTAAGAAAACCGAAATTAAGACTAAGATTATTAAGTTCGAGTAATACGAATTATAACACAGACCCACAAAAAAAAATGAAATTGAATGTCCATCGACAAAATCATGGTATCCTTATATATTTTTTCCCGCTGAATCCGATTCCGAGGTTAGTTTGACCGTACCATGTCAAATTCAAGGGCATTTGAAGGTCAAATCGACAAAAAAATCTTTTTAGTAGAAATTACTACTTTTCCATAAGCTTTAGTTCCCTTAGACAACAAGTTTTTTTTTTTAATGCTACAGCAAGATAAAAAGATTGGCCAAAGATAAAGATTGGCCAACATAAAGATTGGCCAAGGTGAGAAGATTTCCATCCAGGGTCCAAAAATATAATACATGAACCTTTACTAGATGCTTCAAATATTTTGCTTCCGCCTCTTCATATCAAACTTGGTCTAATCAAACAATTTGTCAAAGCTCTGGACAAAGATAGTAACTGTTTTCAATATTTGGAAAAGAAATTTCCAGAAATAAGTGATGCTAAATTGAAAGAAGGTATTTTTGACGGATCTCATACACGCACTTTATTCTGGGATGAAAAATTTGTCAAAAAGATGAACGTTACTGAGAAGAATGCTTGGTTAAGTTACAAAAAAGTTTCAGAAAATTTTTTGGGAAATTAGAAGAGTGATGGTTACGAGACTTTAGTTGTAGATTTGCTGTAAAGCTTCAAAGAGTTAGGCTGCTTAATGAACTTAAAGTTACTTTCCTACATTCTCATCTTGACTACTTTCCTCAGAAAACCTCGGAGTCTATAGCGAAGAACAGGATGAGCGATTTCACCAAGATATTGAGGAAATGGAACGTCGCTATCAAGAAAGGTAAATATGATGCCAGATTTTTGTTGGTCGCTTAAAAGTTTTTAAGGGCCAGAAAGTTTGAAGAAAAAAAGAAATCCTCTGCATAGAACTTTTGAAGACAAAAGAGTTCGTTACAAAAGAAAAAAAAAGTGACACTTTCTTATTTTCATTATTCTAAAATACTAGTTACATCTTCTAAAATCGTTATCTCTATTATATGCATATCATAGTTAAAGATCATAGCCTATCTCACAATCAAAAAGTTGATAGTTCTATGCGATCAAAATTTAAACAAGAATATTTGCGTTTTTTTTTCATTCAGATAAACTTTCGTTTTCTTCGTTTTTAAACTTTTTATTTATTTGTTTATTTCTTTTATTTTTCAGATTTTTTTATGCTTTTTTGTATTGTCGCTGCAAGGAAGGAGAGTCAAATAGCTAACCTTGACAAAATAGACAAAAACGTGAGGAATAGTAGTCATTTCTATTAAAAATATTTTTTTGTCGATTTACCCTTTGAATGCTCTTGAATTTGACGTGGTATGATCAAACTGACCTGGGATTCGGATTCAGCAGGAAAAAGTACATAAAGATACCATGATTTTGTCAGTGGACATTCAATTTCATTTTTTTTTTGTGGGCCTGTGTAATTAATTATAAGAATTTTTAACCGAAATTAAGACAAATTTTTAAGAAAAAAATTTAAAGTGTTCCGGCCTGAGACTGTCTGCTTGCCCATCTCAACTTAGCTACGGAGGTCCATATACATATATATAGTATTATACACTCGTTTTATGATTTGTGTCTAAGATAGAGTTATCTGTATCTTACTGAAGATGGGCAAGCAGACAGTGTCATACCCGAAACACTATAAATTTTTTTCTTAAAAATTCTTATAATTAATTATAATTCCTTTTACTCGAACTTCATAATTTTATTTACTTTGTCTTAATTTTGGTTCTCTTAGAGTTTTCTACGCTATCAATTTCTCTTGCTGGTTGTTTGCTGTAAATAGAAATAAAAAAAACACAGATCTTCTCACATTGACAAAAAAAGAGGGGGAACATCCTCTAAGATTATCATGGCTCGTGGTGATCGATAGATTCATTTTCATATTTTCATATTGTATTCATATTATATTTTCTTAAAATTTAATAATAACCTCTTAAAATTCATAATTCAAATATATTTCAATTCTTTAATGCTCTTGAGATGGTTGAATTTTCAGTTCGGGGAGTAAAGATGCAAATGCGATTATGCCTCTGCAGTTATATTTCTATTTTATCACACCTTTCAATAGAAGTTTCTGATTGTTGAAGCAGAAGAGACCTTTCTTTGCACTGTACTTTTGCATAGATTCTAAGCTAATGGTCTATTATTTGGGATAATAAAAAACAATATAATCAACATTATTTACTATGCACTTAGTTTTTCTCAAAAAATATTTCAGTTTAAAATTATATAATACAAAAGTATTGATTCTCGTCGCGACATATGGAATATGAAACCCAAGTCGACATGGATGGAGCGCGAAACGCGGTGTTCCGAGCTCGATCCAAAACAAAAATATATCTTTTAAAAATAATTGTTAAGTGGTAGTACTAACCCACTGACTAGTGACCTAGAACATAGGATAACCCTAGTAAAACTAGCAAAGTTATGATGAATTTATCGATCGTCAAAATTCTTAAAGTATGAAATGGAATTTATCAATCACCACGAGCCAAGGCATTCTTAGAGGATAATTCCCTCTTTTTCTTCAATGTGAGGAGATCTGTGTTTTTTAATTCTGTATACAGACAACAACTAGCACAAGAGAAAATTATAGAGTAGAGAGAGAGAGAGAGAGAGAGAGAGAGAGAGAGAGAGACGGGAGTTAGGATTGAACGTTTTAAACGAACAGTGTTCAACTCTGATGTGTCTCTCTTTCTCATAGACATTCTGAGCGCGTTTAGGAACCGGCGTTTTCCACATTCTGCGAATGTCGGTTTGGGGCATGGGCAAAACAGTATTGACTAACTGCTCCATCTTGTTGTACGGTATCTTGGCCATCGAAAATAAATGAAATATTCCCTTTTAATTATTAACAATTATATTTAATTTTTTTATTGTGTAAAATAACGGAAAAGGGGTGGGGTTATATTTGCCGAAAAGTAAATTTACCGATGGGTAAAAATGCCGAAAATAATTTACCGAAAGTTAAGTTTACCGAAAGGATAATGTTGACGAATTCTTTTTTGCCGAATGGTTCAAAAAGCCGAAAATATATTTCAGATAAGTAAAAATGCCGAATGAAAAATTCAGATGGCTAAAAATGCCGAAATATAGAAAAATTAAATTATGGGTTTATAAGATCGATACAAACATGTATTCCTTCTGTTTATAAGTTCCAAAACATATCACAACGTGCGGTAGCTCTCCAAATACAAGCCTATGCGTCAAAGCCTAAGTGCATGAACAGAAGCCACTATATTCTTAACATTTGCCTTTTCGAAATTTACATATAGCATATCTTTCAATTGAATGCCAAATCCTGACAGTTATGGGCTCGCTAAATAAATTAAAGTAAAAATTCACTCTATTTTTGCATTATTTTTCATTACAATAAACAGTGACTCTTAACTTTAGAGTAAAAAATTAATTCTATCAAATACAGTAGTAAAACTCACTCTAATCCATAGTGTTGTAAGTAAAGCCTAAACTTTACTCTAAAAGCAGTTTATAGCATTACAAGAGTGAATGCATATACTTTAAAAAGGTGCAAGAGAGATAAATGATTTTGTGAATTGAAAAAATTATTAATTTAATGATATTTATAAGTAAATCTTTTATGAATCTCATTTTTTGAGATTATAATTCATTTCTCGCACTTAGCTTGGAACCGATTGAAGCTACGCAGGAAAACGGAAAAAAATTTAGGACTTATTAAAGGAGAATTGACTTTTAGTTATTGATCCATAGACATACTTATTAAAACTGTATTTATTGAGGTTAAAATTCCTTTTTTGATTATATCTCGAGAACTACTCTAGCAAAAAAG
>UELV01082891.1:0-10773 GCA_900490015.1 Megastigmus stigmatizans | reverse complement strand
AGTGTAGATAGTGCGGTTTTTCGCGTGTAAAAGTGTCCGAAACGAATGATGAATACACAGACTATTTGCCTATGTACATAGTGCGATTCTTCATGTGTATTTTCGAAACTTTAAGGCCTAAATTGTTGCCTATCTACTGTTTAAGGGTGAAAGGGTTAATTTGATAAAAAATAAATTAGACCATTAGAAAGAACACCCCCTAATTACCCTAAGAATAATGTCAAATTCTTATTATCTATTACTATGTTTAGGCACGAAATAGAAACGCGTTTGTCTTAATATCTCAATTCATCAAAAATGCAGATAGTGCGGTTCTTCGTGTGTACGGCAGTATAGTAAATCATGAATTTGAAACTGGAAAAATTGAAGAAGCAGAAGAGGGAGAAGAAAGAGAAAAATCTAACTCGCTTTATGAAAAATATTTTAATTTGATCTCAAGGTTACGGGACAATGTGTATGGTGTTCAAGAAGAGGCAGATGGAACGTGGAACATTGGTGATTTACCTATTACTTTTGCTGACAATTATGCCATTGTTCAGAGGGTAAATTTTCCAATAACAGAGGGTTTCCTCGAATTTATATTTAAAAGTCAACCTGATCCAAACCGTGTAACAGCTGATGATTTAAACAATTATTGAAAATTTGTTGAAATGACAAATGCATTTAGAAAAGATTACAGCGAAGGAAATTCAATTCGACGGTCCAAAAGTAACAAGTACAAATATGACATAGCTCCATTCTTTGATCAGACATTGGATAGAAGAAAGATTGAAGGATCTGGAGTTCGTTTACCACAATACAAACTCGCCAACAAGAATTTGCTTATGGATTACGTGTACTGGGACGATCCCAATGAATTAGTTGATCGTCTTTGTTTACTCATCGCTGAATTGTCAGCTGGCAATCAGAGTCATACAAACGAGATTCATTCAATTATTGACGAACTTCAAGAAGCAGGCTTTGTACATTAAAATGAAGATAGTTGCTTTTGGTAGCGTTGATGTGCGCGTAATCCGCATCAACGTAGTGCGAGAGTGGGAGCAAGTAGCACATGATCGAGAACGTTTCCGAATGAGAATCCAGAGATTAAGTGAAATTATTAATCCTGTACTTACACGAAAGTATACTGAATATATGTGTAATAAGTAGCCAGAAAAAGCTGTATGTATTGATGAAACTTATTGATATAATAATCAGTTTCAATATGGATGCTGACGTGTTAAGTCGCAATATTGAATATGATACAATAATGATACATCTCCAGAAGTTGGATATAAAGGCATTTCTAATGGTACTACAATCAGTTTGAATATGAGCGTTGACGTATTCGGACGTAATCTTGAGCGAAGTGCAGGGAGTCGTGGCCCTCCTGGAGTTGGATTTAAAGTCACTTCTGATGGGCAGTATGACATGGATAACAAACAACTGACCAATGTGGCTAATCCTACACGTATGGATGAAGCTGTAAATCTAGGAACTGTGTATCGCTTACGTTCTGCAGATTTTCAAATATTAAACGGCAAGATATCCAATTTACGAAGTGATTTGAGCGAGTTTCAAGATCTAAGAGCTGATATGGAAGAGAAGCTTAATAATTTTGATGTAGCTATTAAAACTACGAAAGATGTATTAGATCATTTATCTACAAAACTTGATCCTATAGATCTAAGAGTGAATACACCTGGGAAAAATAGTACTTCGTAAAATGATGACTCTATAAATACTAGATGCCTTACCTTTTATGTATCAGTTGCATTTATCACATCAGTGGAAATGGGTCAAAATCAAAGCACTGCAAGTTATACTCAACTTAGAGAAAAAGAGTCGAAAAAAGAAAAGATAATAAAGCGACATCTAACTGGAAAGAGTACACTGAAAAATTTTCAACAAACACTCGTTCCTACCCCGAAAGTCAAGGTTACAAGCAATTATAATGCAACATCAAAGACTAGTGGAAGAGCTGCACAAGCCTGCACGGCGAAATTATCCTCGTCGAAAATTTAATGTTCGAGGTTTAGATGAAACCTGGCAAGCAGACCTTGTGGAGATGCAGCCCTATGCTCGAGAGAATAAAGGCTACCACTATATGTTGACAGTTATCGATGTGTTCTCCAAGTACGCTTGGGCTGTACCTGTAAAGCAAAAAACCGGACACGACGTTAGCGCAGCCATGAATTCTGTACTGCAGCAGGAACGTATACCTAAAAATTTACAGACTGATAAAAGTAAAGAATTTCATAATTCACAATTCCAAAGCCTGATACAAAAGTATAACATTCATTACTATTCTACGTATAGCAATCTTAAAGCATCAGTGTGTGAGCGTTTCAATCGCACGCTCAAGACTAGCATGTGGATGCAAGTACACTTACCGGATATTTTACCTAATTTATTAGAAGCATATAATAGCACGAAACATCATACTATTAATATGAGACCTCAAGATGTTAGACTTGAAAATGAAGCTGCAGTACTTGCACTATTTGCTCAAAAAGCTAAGCCAGCCAGGAGACGAGCAAAGTTCAAGGTTGGTGATAAAGTTCGAGTAAGTAAGCTGAAACAGGTGTTTGAAAAGGGCTACATACCCAACTGGTCAGCAGAAATTTTTACTGTAAATCAAGTAGCAGCTACTAATCCAACAACGTATAAACTAAAGGACTACCGAGATCAACCCATCGCTGGTACTTTCTATGAGCAAGAATTGCAGAGAGTAAAATATCCAGACGTCTATCTTGTTGAGAAAATTCTCAAGAAGCGTGGAAATCAAATTTATGTAAAATGGTTAGGATTTGATAATTCACACAATAGCTGGATAAGAAAATCTGATTTGTAATTATCAAATGTATTTAAAAGGTTTTGTATGATTAAATAAATAATTACAATAAATAAAAAATATTTATTTATTTACCTTATCATACATCAATTTGCATTATTTTATAATGCCCCCAAGGTAAAGTATCCATTTCACCGCGCATTAAATATCGTTTATCATCGTAAGGACTTAAAGCTAATTTTGTTTGTTTCTCAGTAAACACATTGTGTTCACGAGAGCGAATAATACTGTATTTTTAATGTATTTTTAACTACCCCCCTTTTCACACCTTTTACTTTTTTTTATACAATCTTTACCGTTAACACGCACCCTGTACATTTTGCTACGAAGACCTACAAACTCAGTCAATATTTCACCATTACACTCATCTTTCATTAAGCCCACCACTTTTTTATTTACTTGTGGTATTCCAAAAATATTATCTATCGGATAGTCTGACGTATCAAACTTTTCAATGTTGCGCTTCATAACTTCATAGATGAATTTCATAGATTAAACTATCGGTGTCAGTATATAAGAGCTTACAATTTTTTCCAAACTGTTCTTTCATATAACTATAGTGAAAGTCGTATACTAAGATCTTGGATAAGTCTAGTACACACAGACCCACATAAATCGGTTTATTCATTAACATATCTAATTTGTTTAATTCTATGAGAATTAAATTTTCATCAATTACTGTACGACTGTGGAAATTTGGCTGAGCAATTAGAGCTTCTGCACGTCCGTTCCACTTCGTCACTACTTTAACATTAACTCGATTCCTTACATTTTCCATAGTTTTACCAAAAACAGCATTATTCATTAGTTTATATAATTTTTTCTCGAATTCACTGCTCGTATTTCGGCGCATTTTGCTGTTTAAGTCAATGTAAGACTTGAGCTAAGGCTGCTGATTAAATTTCAAGATTCTGTGTATTTTTGTGAGTTTTAATCCATTTCTTAGAGCTTGTTTTAAATTACGATAGTGGAGAACATATCGTCCTTTTGCATATAAAGTTGTAAGTAATTTAGCTTGTGAAGAATTAGGTGGTTTACTGTGCTCTGAGCAAAACGGTAAATCCTTATGTATATCATGCAGATGTTTAGGATACTCCAAGTCCACTTCTAAAATGTAACCAATCGATGAATCGACGGTAATGTTGAAATCTATATTATCAACATCTTTAACCCACTCAAATCCTCCATAACGTAAGGGTTGTTCCATGGCCCAGCCGTATAAGTTATTTACATCAAAATAGATAAGGTATTTCGCTACCTCATCTGCATCGTATTCACTACCCATGTATTTATTATTAGTATGAGCATAACGGTTACAGCACTAACTTATTCCACCTCTTATTCCATGTTCAATAAACATCACTTTATCGATATCAGTAAACAGTTCTAATTTTATCCTTGTATATTTGAGCATTGCATCCCATGTGAAACCTGGCGTTGTATAATAGTGTGCAGGATCCAAACCGTAGGTATTAAGGCAGCTATTGCGAAAATTTTCAAAAATGTTAGCCAAGAGTAAGACATCTGTTTTCAAATATAAGTCAGAGTATTGACCTATAAACAAGATTATAATTAATAATGTTGAATAATTAAAATTTAATTTATATATGTAAATAAAAAATTACCTAAATTTGAAATATTAAAAATTTTCCAAACATTTTTTGCGTATTCGTAATCTTCTTCTGACACCCTGCAGTCATTTAAACTGCTATAAAATGCTTCTTTGGAAGGTAGTTGTGAATTATTAAGTTTTTCTTCAGAATCTAAATATTCATATGGAAAAACACCTTTTCTTTTCAATAATTTAAATTGGTCTTCTGATAGTGATACGTTTTTGGAAAATTCATTTTTTTAAATTGGTAATTGTTTTAAATATGAGGCTAATTTATCTAGTGATGATGACATAAATCTGTAAGAGTCGATGAATTTAAAATTGATATTGCTATCATCGATGTGTTTTGTAAATGAAATGAAGCGTTCTTTATTTAAAGGTAGAACGTCCATTCTTCCAGAAAAGCTTTGAAATATATCTCTAATTAGAAAATGTGAATCTTAGCCAGTAAAGTTGTGGAAAATAACCGGAACGCTGTGAGAGTCTTGATAATTTAGGTTACAAGATTCGTGAGCTGCACCTCGATATGTAAAATGTAAAATAATGTAGACGTGTGTTTAAATATATATATATATATAATTCAAATTTTTACCTTCCAGTGAGATGGCAGTGATCTCGAACTTTTTTCTCGTTTATTGGTTTTTCACAAATGTGACATTCAGTTGAATTTTTCAAAGACTGCTCTTGTTCACACGACAATTTCTCCATTGGTATAGAAATTGGTAAACCATTTTGCTGGTTCTGGACCTCTATAGCAGCGATAATACGAAAATGAGTCATCGTAGCTGCATTTTAAGTAATAACCTATACTAAAGGCTTCACGTTTTTTGTAGACATTACAATCTTGAACAGGTCTCAATAGACATTCAAAATCGGCATATATAACAAATGGTGCTATCTCTTTATTTTAAAAATTTTTGAAATGTAAAATATTGTCAGTTGGTCTTAGTAAATTTATACGACACTTGTTAATTTTTACACAGTCTTGTTGATGTATCACATATTGATATTGACTGTAAAAGTAATGCAAACACAGATGATATATGTATTTATAACCTTTGTGTTTTGATACTTGATTTGAAACTAAACGAGATAAATCTTTAATCAAAACATAATGATATATAGGGACGCTTCCATCTTCATCGTCACTATCACATTGCTCTTCATCTATATAATAACTTTGTAGTAACAGGAGATTAACATGTGTTTTTTCACACAAGATGTTATGTAAAGAGGTACAATTTGAAATTTGTTCTTACACTTATTTAAGGTGTAAACATTAACTGACATGTCCTTGAGATTTTCAAATTTAGGCACTTGTTTTGGAGTAACAGGAAAATTTATATTAGTAAAATTTAATTCGCTTTCATATTTTTTATATTCCGATACTCGATCTGAATGGTGTACAGGATGTAAAGCTGCTAAAACTGACCACTTAAAACATGCATGTAGGAACTACCATGCATGGGATTGTATTTGTTTATATAAACACATAAATTTAAAATGGAGTGTAAAGTCCATCCGTTATCACGCTCTTGAAACTCTTCCATGTCCTTAATAATTGGTTGCAGAATTGAAGATGTGAACCATTCTTTTAAATCGGTTGTTGATAAGATAGACTCAGCTTTCGTGTTGAAATATTTAATTTCAATAATTTCTTTATCTTCTTTTTTTATTACATATTCTGTTGCAAGTATTGCGTAAACCTTCAAATTTTTTTGTCTCTTTAAAGCATTCTTTATTCGAGACTTAATCAACGCCAGCGAATCTTTCATAAACTGCACTATATCTAAATTTATTAAATTTTTTATAACACCTGTTCTAATATTATCAGTAAACGCACTTTCTAAGTCTTTCCAATTTACTCTATCATTGAGTTGATGTAATTTTATGCCTTTACCTACTTTTAATAAATCTTTTAATTTACTCTGAATGCCTTCTAATAGTGCAATCGTTGCAGTATACTTGTATTTATTCGCAACAGTAACAGTTGTACGTAAAAAAATTCTTAATCTTCTAAGATTTATACTATTTAGATTTATCCATTTATTTATTTTTTCACTATTATTTTCTTGTGCTAAATCATAGGCTGCAAGAAAAGGTGCTAGGTCATAGGCTTTTAACATTATTTGCACAAGCTTTTTACAGTCGAATGTTTCCATGATGATCTCACAGTGAAAACAAATTAAAAACGAACGCAAAGTCGCAGAATGCAATCTTTTTATACACGCCTTAATTGGAAATAAATTTCTAGAAATGATTATTCATCTGATTTGAAAAAGGTTACTCTATGTAATTTTATATATTTTTAACGTAAGTTGTTGATAAATTTATGAATGAAAACAAAAAGTATAGAATTACTTCCCAGAAAATTTTTTTTTTACATCTCTTTCAAAAGATGTGACTGTATATGTAATTTAATATTTTAAATATGAAATATATATTGATATCAATTGTACTAACATCCGCTATATTGTAATAACATTCACTATTTTTTTTATTTCCGGAGAATTAAGTGTTTAATTTTTTCCCAGAAAAAATTTGTCGCGCATCTATTTCAAAGGATGTGATTGCATATGTAATTTAATATTTTAAAAATACGTTGTTGAACCCCGTAAAGTGTAAGTATATGTTTTAATATATATATATATATATATAAATACTAAACGAACGTACGTTTTAAATTTCACAAACAATTCGCTTGGATTTAACCGCGACTAGAAGTTTCGCGAACCCTCTCTAATGAATAAGAACATTAAGAAGAGATGAACAAGAATCAGCTACATCAATGGATACAGGAAAACCGAAGGGGTGTAAACAGAGCCGCGCGCCGATAAGGTTCTGTTGATCACGTCTTGACCTTGAAACGGTGACCCTGGACAAAGCTGATGCGCTTATTTTCACTCCGATCATCCACATGTATGGAGTTATTGAATATTCGTAGCAGATAAAATGTCATAACAACCTCTCGCTTGGGTGTAAGTTGAGCCATACACCGATAAGGTGTCCCTACATAGTCGAGACAAATACATTCCTTGAGATGCACCCGACCTTGACGCACTGCGCGCGGGGTCTCGAGTAAGCTCTCCACCAGCAGCGAAAATTCCCAGAATTCTCCTGGATTTCCAAGAAAATTCGATTTTCGAGAATATTACCTGATAACGTCATCACTCACCTGCACAGGTGGCAGAAATCATCTGATGATGTAATAAAGGGGGCGGGGCCTAATTACCTGATGACGTCATCACTCACCTGTGCAGGTGTGCTCTGGGGTCGAGTGGTGGGGGGGGGGGGCAGAACTCCCATAGCTTATCTACTTATACGTGCAGCGTGAATTCAATTTTTTTCTTTCTTGTTATAGAGACTAGAGCGGCGCATCGGATGCATGCTACTACTGCGCCACGATTACATATGATGTATGTGGATTGCGCGCAGGTGTTGGTGCTAGCGAGGATATATCTACATACGATGTTTTTTGCTTCAGGGATGCGTTTTCGCCTTGTTGTTGAACATTTTACTAATAATAGTTATATACCTGTTCGATGCATCAGTTATAAATCAGGTTAAAATTCATCTGAATATTTTTCATCTGATGCTTGGAAACTTATATTATTATTCACCTGGCTTTCGAGTTTTTTTATTTAACTATAGCAAAAAATGGTCAAAACTCTTGTATGTGTTATTATCCAGGTAATAACACCTAAACAGTGGATCTAAGTTTATTACTTACGTTTTAGCAATATTTTATAAATCATTAAAACATTATTAACTTAATATTAGATCCTGTTTAGGTGTTACTATCAAGATGGTAATATATATCGTGTTATAAACACGCTACACGTGATTCGAGGTCTATAGCCATTTTAAATAATTATATTAATCCATTAACGTCCATGAACAATCAATAAGCATCTCGTCAAAAGAAGCAAACTGATCAAAAGAAATAAAATTTTTCAAATTTTTTAAACAATTATTGTTTATACAAATTATTAACACTTGCGTTTTCCCAAAAATTAATTAGGCAAATTAATTGAACAAATAATAATAATGTAGAAATATGCCTTATATATTCCTAAAATATGAATTTGATTATTATACAACGCTGTTAAACACTTCAAGTTATTGGTTTGCCATGGGCACAAGGGGGCATTTTGCATCATTCAATATCCTTGAAGATAAAATGTTTATCAACGTTGCATAATAGACAAATTTATATTTTTGGAATAAAAAAAGGATGTTTCTTCATATTTTTTTCCGTACAATCAATTCTACGAAAAATTTACTCCCGAACCAGAGCGGCTAAATTCTTCATGGACGTGGGTTAATACATCAAGTAAAAAGTACCGGGTGATTCACCTCCAGATTCTTTAAGCAGGGGGTATTCATATGTCAAATGACATCATCTCTATGGCACATAGACTCAACAAATTGGTTTCTTTTACATTAACTAATTTTATGAACTGTAGAAACTCACAATTAACAAAATTAAACTCACAATTTCTTAATATATATGAAAACAATAATTTCTTTTAGATTTAGAAACAATAGATTCCTTTTTAAAGGTAAAAATCAGGCATTGAATCAAAAATATGCCGCAGAGTGTTTCTAGATCTTACTTCTGAAAGAGACTCTTAGAAGTGACCACAATTTAAGTTTCTTATGCTCGAGAAGATCTAGTGGGAGAGGTATTAATATAACCTTAAGTAACGAAAACATTAATTATTTAGATAATTGAACACATATACGTGACTTTGATTCAAAAGTCATATAGTTAAATGCATTTATAATTTTTATTAAATTATATTAATAAAGGAGTCCCTGAGGAGGAGCCGAAGCGTATTCGAAACGTAGGGCGTTTGGGTGGTGGGGGGCGATCAGATTGTCCTTTACTAATATATGTTTTTTCAGGGTTAAATATAAGTTTATTTCAGATTCTGCGGGGGTGATTATAAACAAGGGCAATCTGATTGCCCATTAATATTGATTAGACTGTAAGACCAATGGAAAAATCTTTGTCAGTTTATAGTAGAGTACAGTCGACATAAGTAATATTTCTTAATGTTAAAATTATATTAAATATATGTCTATATTAAATATAACCATATAAAGAAGAAGGTTTGGTGAATTGATCACAGGGAACTAATAATAAACGCTTATTTATTAGCGACGTTTCGGGATTTTATCGTATACTCGCCTCCTCAGGCTCAGCGGAGTTAAGTCATTTTTTTGTCACATAGCCGTCAATGTGGTTTTGTGCAACAAAGCAGTTGACTAGAATTTTTACATAACCCAATAATTAAAAGCAAAGTATTTAATAGCTATATTGAATTATTTAAAATTAAATTGCCAGTTGTACTAACAAAATCTATTTCTATCACGATACAAATCAATGTCAATGGACTCGTAGTAATAATATGATAACACAATGATATTTCTTAATTTACTAACATAAATGCTTGGTACAAATTCGTTAAACAATCGTCACTCAGATGTTGGAAAAGAAGTTTAGCGCACGCAAATGGTAGTATGCCACGAACCTCAAAGCACTCTAAGACAGGTGTCAATAAACGATCTCTTTTCAATCCTTTCTGGAATTGTAATTCTATTAAAAAACCATATAACGGGTACTCTGTCTGAAAGTGGCTTGCTGTTAGCAAGTCGTTGAGCTTATCATTTTTTATATGAAACATCAATTGAACCGCGTCTTTGAATAAAATGCTTTACAAAGAAGTGTATTGGTCTATTCTGTAATCTTTCATTTTGTCAAGCGCAGCTTGGCACTGTGCGTGGAAGGTTTCTAAGTAGATAAGCTATGTCGGTTCTGGCGCACCCTGCACCCCTGCATCCGGGTGCGCCAGAACCGACATAGGGTTTCTGGCTCACCCTGCCAACGAAGATAGACCCTAATAGAAGCACAGACTCCCATGCAAAAGTGAAGCTACCCCAGCGCAGTTATTACCCCATAAGGCAGGTGGTGCACCAAGCTAACTCCCGTATTAGCAAGTGCGCTTTCCCTGACGGGCTCGGGTTCGGGCCCGATACCGGACAATTTTTTTTTCACTATTTTTTACTTTTTATGTTCAATCTTTTTTTCTACAATTTCTTTTTACTTGTTAATTATTTTTTATATAAATTTATTAAGAAATATTACTTATGTCGACTGTACTCTACTATAAACTGACAAAGATTTTTCTATTTGTCTTACAGTCTAATCAATATTAATGGGCAATCAGATTGCCCTTGTTTATAATCCCCCCCGCAAAATCTGAAATAAACTTATATTTATATTAGTATACAAGTTTATTTCAAATTCTGCGGGGGTGATTAT
>UELV01082873.1:0-10902 GCA_900490015.1 Megastigmus stigmatizans | reverse complement strand
GGGAGGAGCGACGCGTCGCCATGAGAGGTGCCGGCGCGCCAATGCAATTGTTTACGAATTCTCGTTTTCAAATCTACGACGCTCTATGTATCTTCTTAACTACTGAACCAAATTGAGCGTTTGTTTTTAATTTGGGGTACCTTGTAAAGTACTACAGGTTTATTAGATTATAATTAGCAAATTTGATTATTTAAGCCCTGAAAAAAGCAGTTTTTTCTATTTCAGTTAATTATTTTTGACAATAAACTTACATTTATTGTTCTTTACGCTTTGTAACTTTATTTCCATGACACTTCGTTTTTTTATATTCTAATCGAAGCACTTACAGAATTGACAGAATATGGGTTTTAGTGATTTTAATTTTATTTTTTTAATATTTCATTAATTTGCAACTATTATTTTATTATAAAATAATTTAAGTACTGATATAATATCGGTATAATAAATCTTAATCATAATTTTTATACAACAAAAATAATTAAATATATTTCATCTTTTGCAAATAAATGCATGATGTTCTATGCATCAATACCAAAAATTATGTGCATATTAAATGTTTCTATAATCTTTATATGCCTTTAAAATTCTGAACTCGAAAGATCCGGGCTTATGGTGTAACAGATTAGGATTTAGACCATTTTTTTTTTCATTTAATTGCATTTAAAATGTGACTGTCAACAAATATTTTTCGCAAGGCTCAATAAATCATTTAAATTAGAAATTCTGCCACCAACGAAAGGCGCAGAATCAGAAGAAGCATCAGGTGCTATTTTCAAGTGCAGCAATGGTTGAACGATTACAGAGAAGCAAATAAGTGGAGCTAGAAATTAACTACTAATGGTTTAGAACCAATTCATACAAAAGATCAGGTTATTCCTGAAAAATTATTGCACACTGTTAGCTGCAGATGTGAAATTGAGTGCAAGGGAATTATCTGCAGCTACCGGAAACATAACTTGATATGCTCTGATTTGTGCACAAACTGTCGAAACGATTGCTGAACAAATGCCAGAGAAAAATCCATCGACATCCCTACTGATTATCCATTCGAGAATCCAAAAGTCGTACTCAGTAATGAATATGAGGAATGGCCAGATAACAGCGTTTTTAACTATAATGAAGATAAAAATGTAAATGAAAATAATAGTATTCAATATAAAAAACAAAGAGTAGATTAAGCAATATCATTTTTTGTAATTAGATTTTAACTTCATTAGATTTTAATTTATTGTATCAGTATTACAATTTATTCATAGAAATTTCTGATTTTTTAATTTTCGAAATAAGCATATCGTTTTGAAATTATTCTTAAGTATAATAAAATATATTTCGAAATCTATGAAAAAATAAACCATGTTTTTTATTATACCTTTCAAATAAATCCTTTTTTGTATAAAAATTATGATTAAGATTTATTATACCGACATTATAGTAGTACTTAAGGGGGACTTACACCTAAAAATTTTCAAAAAATAGATTTTTTTTTATTATCTATTCATATATTGAATTTCTCGTAGATTAACGTCCCGTTTCCCGTTTGTCGAAATTTAATTTCGTCTTAAAGTTATAGATGAACCAGTGAACATGTAAAATAGCAGATCTTTAAATTTTTCATCAAATAATTAAAATTTACATTTTTCTGGCCTTTCACTTCTATATATTCTATATATGTGACTAGATTGCATTTTATACGTAAGGCATGAAAGCGCAAAAGGGATAGATGGAGGAATCCCAAAAATAAATAAATTTAATAATTATAATGGCCATTGCACCTATTTTGTATATAATAGTATCTATATATTTAGTTTGTGCTAAATTCGAGTTGCTGGTGCAACGAGCATCGCTATAATGTATATTAGTTGTAAATGCGCTTCAAGCATAAACTATGTTCGACATTCGTGAAAAATATTTTTGTCTAAAGTATAAAGGCCATAGACATGCTTATAGATGTGTCGTATCTATTCCTTATAATCTGTTCCGTGTTCCGTATCTATATAAAGATAATATATGGTTAATTTAAATATAAATTACACTGGCTGCTTGTAGGTATCTTATATGCGTATTATACGCATAGATGCATGTAGTTGACACTTTGACAGCTAGTTTGAGGTTAACACTCATAGGGATAAATATTTACCTTTATTTAATCAAACTACAATTTTAATCGTAAATCACTCGTCAGTTCGTGAGTGAATAAATAGATAAACTTTCATCTATTTATTTATAAAAAATAGTTCTAACCAAAATAACTATAAAAGTTTTAATAATTTTGTGTGGAAACTTCTTCCAAAAACATCTTTTAGTTGACTAAATATTTTAAAAATTGGTTTAATTTTCCTGTTACAATATATTATGAATGGAACAACCAGTTTTTAGAAGATTATGAAAGTGCAAACCAGTGATGATAAAAGTTCATGCTGTGCGGAAGATGCTTGCTAATTCTCTGGAGGTAAGAAGAGCAAGGAGACTGACTCAAGAACATTTTCTCCCAGCTTCAACGAGTCAAGGCTGACAAAAATGGTTTTGGACAGGTTTTCCACAAAATGTTGAAAAGACTTATTTGAGTTCTGTGTCTGCCCACTAAGACCACGTTTCAAGAGAGAAATGGTCTACTGCTATCGACAATTGCTTGTAGAAGTATGTTTTTATGGTAGAATTTGTATAAACTGTTCAGAGCTACAGCTCGCTGGCATTTACACCAAGAGTTTCTACGAATTGAACAGAACTGGTGTTGCGGATATTCATCAATGGAAGCCTTGTGATACCAAATAGCCCAAATGCCTCTAATCTTCTGCTTAGTGAAGTTGGATTGTTGCATAAATAATTGTTGGTGAAATAATAATAGTTTATTTACTGCAATTTTCAGTGAAGGCATTGAATCAATTGGCGATGAATGAGAAATGGATGCAACTGGATTTTGTCAGATAAGTAAAAACCCATTTTTTAAATAAAATAAGATTTATTTCTTGTAAAAAAAAATACTTTATAAAAAATAATCTTTTCTTTAGTTACAGGTCCAGTGTCTACATCCAGAGATCAAGAGAGGAAGAGAATTTTTTGTAATGTTGTAGCAACAGCTATTTTATAATATTTATAAATATCTAAATAAGACAGGAATGATTGGAGTTTTTCATGCTCTGGCATTCGACTCGTCAACAGGGAACTCAAGGTATGTTATTTATTCAATAATTTGAAAAGTACTGACATAATTAATATTTTTTCTATAATTCAGAAGAAGAAGTTTTTAAGAAGAAAAGACATCATTTTGATGTACGGTTCCTGCAACTATAAAGCTGTTTTCTGGAAAACATGCAATTTTGAGGTTTGTAACTTACAAGTCCAATGGATTGATAAATTTTGATGGGATTGGTCTTCAATTATTTGCAATTGATGTCATTGTAGTGTGAAAAACTGCATAAATTTTATTTTTTGTGATTAAGAATAGTGAAGATTTATTGGTGATATGGTACGTTTAACTTTAAAGCTGTTTTCTACAAATCATGAAATTTTGAAGTTTGGGGTAACCTACAGGTCCAACGGATTGATAAATTTTCATGTAATTGGTCTGAAATTGTTTGTAATTGATGTCATTATGGTGTGAAGAGTTGTATAGATTAAAATTTTTTGAATTGAAGAAATTTTATGAATTTATGCAGTTTTTGAACTCATTTTATTATTTAACCAAAAAATTTTAATTTATACAACTCTTCACACCATAATGACATCAATTACAAATAATTTAAGACCAATTACATGAAAATTGATCGATCCGTTGGACCTGTAGGTTACGCCAAACCCAAATTTTTGAAACTGACACAACATAAGATAAAATGGGATAGAGGCTTCTACTAGAGCTCATTTTGTCAGGAATCCAATGTACTTTTAGAATATTGCGTGGAAATTTTACTAATTATTATAATTTTTTTGTTTTAGGTGAATTATCATAAAAAAATTTATAGGTGTAAACCCCCCTTAAATTACTTAATATTATAAAAATGAAATTAAAATCACTAACACCCATGTATGTTCTGTAAATTTTGTAAGTGCTTCGATTAGAATATAGAAAAAACAGAAGTTTTATGGAAATAAAGTTACAAAAGACCATTATTTTGCAATATACAAAAATATACAAAAGACATAAGAGTATGAATTTGTAGAGCAAGCGTAAAGAACAATAATGTAAGTTTATTGTCAAAAATAATTAACTGAAAAAGAAAATACTGCTTTTTCAGGGCTTAACCCATTAACGCCCAAGTGGACACTTTTTTCACCAATTTTTCAAAGCTCTCTAGATCGGGCACGTACGCTACTTGGCTACTGCGTTCTCACGCGCAGCCAGCGCCTATTTGACACCTACCCAACGCCGAATTGAACTATCACGCGAGATAAGTGCTGACTCGCGTGAGAAGATTCAACCTCCCTCCAGGCGGACAGACTTAATAAACCGAGGTTAGCTCGAGCCGCGAGGAACGCGTCTCGAGGAGTCTGGACGACATCGCGACGCGAACCACATCTCTCTCGCGACTTAGCTTAACTGAATATACGACTTATACTGAACATCTGTCTTTATTACTTGAATCCCTGATAACCAACCCCGAACCTCGACATCCCCACTTAACTTTTTTTTTAACTTTTGTTCAACAATTAAGTTTTATACAATTGTTTTTTTCTCTTTCTCGGTAAAATTTTTAAAGTCTGTTTAAATTGACGCAAAAAACAGCGTGCGTGAGACACAGAACTGCGGGGATTAATAAACAAAGCAGCGAACATACGGCAGGCAAGTTGCGCCGCAGAACCAAATCGAAACCAGAAGACAGGAAGGAATGAAGGAGAGGAAGGATGATCAAGGGAATCGCAATCCTCTCAGCGATCCTCGCAGTTCGAATCGCTGCACTAAGGTAGGTCCATTTTCTTTTCTTCCCTTCAACATTAATCAGTTACGTCCCCTTGGGTCATCGCGTTCGAGGGAGGTTTTTCCAGCTACCCCGTGTTAAAGTAGGAATCGCGGGTAGAAAAAAAAGGGAATACATTAAATTTAAAATACAAAAAGAAAATGGCTTTCGCTCGAATATTCACGCGGTCGAAAAGCAATAAATCTCTGAACGCGAAGCGAGAAAAATCGAGGGACAGCACACATTCCCTCTCGCCGGAGGTCACTGACAAGAGTAACGAAGCGCAGTCAGATGATTGCACGTACGGCAGACGAACTAGCGCCAATATGGACAATTGCACACAATTTTTAAGTAAATACGACGAGAACACAAGAACAATGATTAGGGAGGGAATATACAATTCTAACAAGGTCCGCCGCGAACGCTCAGAGGAAGACCTCTACGAGACGGTGGGAAAAGGAAGAATGTCGCACAGGCCATCACGCCATAGAGAAGAAATGGGAAACAGCAATAAGAAGAACAGGAGAGCAGCGGAGCTCAATCGGTCCTCTTAAACGGGTAAACAGCCAGAAAGATAACCAAGGAAGCAGGCGACGACTTGGAAAGAGAACCAGCATCAAATACAGAAAGATTTCTGCTAGAAAGCAAAGCAGAAACTATGCATTAATTCAACATGAGTTTGCCGGAAAATACACGAGGGTTAAAGGAAACTGCAGAGAGGCACTCGACTAATGTGCCAAAAAACACGCCGTTCATGGACCTGTTTCTCCAGGGGCAAGCTTTAGGATTCACGTTGACGCCAAACGCACAAATTTTAGACAATAGGTAGCAGCAGACAGAGCAACAATTCGATCAGCATACAATTCACCAACAAAGACCGACAACGCAGGCATATTTCAGCTCCCCGTCAGCATCAGCACTACCGCTGTGCACAGAGCCGCTCCCCCATAGACAACCATATGTGCCGGTAGCATGGCCGCAGGAACAAGTGCAATCGGCACCCGCAGCGGCGATACATCCAGCACAGCCAGCAGATGAACTACCTGGTCAGCCCGGTTGCGCTATATCAAGCGATCAACCATGTACCGGAATTTGATGGACACCGGACAAGTTTCTTCTATTCAGCGCAGTTGTGCGAGATACGCTGGAGACGTTCGGTCGGGTAAACGAGAAGCGCATCTTCTACGCGCGCGGCAATAAATTGACGGGGCGCGCGGCCATCGGCTACACAGCGCGGTTAGCGCAGCACACATCAATAGAAAGACTATCAAGCGATCTCTCGACCCAGTACAACAGAGCGGGCATGGCTGACGAAATAATGTCGCAGCTAAAATAAGTGAGGCAGAGACAAGGAGAATCAGCCGGAGATTATGGATTGAGATTGCGAAATTTGCTAAACATGGTTCTCACGATATACAATGCAGCATCAGGATTAATCGAGGGAGAAAGGCAAATCCGTAAGGAATGCGCGGAAAGAGATGCATTGCAGTACTTTTTATTCGGACACTGGAGCAGAGGGTCAGGTGCGAAAGACCGATTTCGCTGCGTGAAGTGGCGGCGATCGCCATAGATTTCGAGTGTTAACAGCCAAACGGCAGAATAAACAGCTCGAACCAGCCGCGCGCGTTTGAACGAGAGTACCGAGCAGAGAGAGATACAGAAAGAAAAAGCAGAAATCAGACACCGCGCAGACAGAATATCAACGAGAGCGAGCCTTTTTCATCTGGTTATTGTAAGATGAATAACCACAACGAAGCAATCTGCTTCAGAAAAAGTAATGTTCAGAAAAAATGTAATAATTGCGGGATTATGAATCACGATGCGAAAGAATGTCGAACGTTGCAGAACGACATAAATTTGAATTTTACCAACAACAATAACAACAATAATTATCGGAGAAATTTCACAAATGACAGATTCCAAAGCTATGACAATAGAAATCAAAATTATCGAGACAGAAGCAGAGAAACAAATTACAGCTACAACAATAAAGGAACGGGGTATAATCTTAATTATGCAAACAGAAACCCAAGAGATAACGCAGGAAACTCGAACCAAACGCGACGAGAATAATGCCTGTAGACCATTCAAAATATAAAGGAGCATTTAAACTCCGAGAGCGGGCGAGACCGCCAGTAAAATCAGCTAAGCAGCCGACACAAAAATTTGGCAGAATATGTTACGCAATCATCGGCCTCAAGTCGCCAATACTAACGCTGAAGAGCAAGGATTTGAAGCACGAGAGGGCTACATTTCTCATTGATACAGGCGTAGACATTTCAATCATCAAGGAAAACCAGCTAGAAAAAAGTGTCCAAGTGGATAAAAAGACAAGCATAGAGATCAGAGGCATCACACCGGGGGAAACGCCTACAACAGGCAAAGCAAAAATAAAACTGCTTAATACGGCATGTACAATGCATTTAGTCCCCGATAACTTCCCCCATTGAAGCGGAAGGCATTATCGTCTGGAACATTATGAACCAATTGAAAGGTCACATAGATACGAAGGAAAAGGAAATAATTTTAAATGGAGTCAAAATCCCCCAAGAGAGGGAAGAATGCTTCGAAATCCCCCCCCCCCAGGATGCGCAGAATCATTTATGCTAGAGTAAAAAAACAGAGACACAACAGACGGCTAGATCCCACTAGAAAATGTAGAAGAGGGCGTTTTATTCGGAAATTTTATTGGAGAAAATCGTAACGGAAAAGTCTACGCGGAATGTATCAATACAACGGCGAAGGAGGTGCAAATCCAGGTTCCTTAAGTGAACCTGATTGATTGCGTAACTACAAAAAAGAAAATTTTTGAAATCGTCGGTGAGGACGACGAAGTAGATAATCAAGGTGAATCTAAAGCATTCATCGGGCGCTTGTTCGAGATAGACGAAAGAACAGAAAAAATCATGCAGCAAGTAGACACTTTCGACTGCAACGAGGAGGAAATTGAGCACGTGCGAGAATTAATTAAAGAAAATCCATATGTGTTTGGCTTGGAAGGAGAACCTCTGCCTGCAACGCATTTGATAAGACATAAAACAGAGACGACCTCGAGCAAACCGGTGCAAGCGAAGCATTTCAGATATCCGCCGCTTTGAAGGAACAGATGCAGATAGAAATTGACAAATTATTAAAGCAAGGCCTTATTGAGCCATCCACGTCTCAATACTCGTCAAATACATGGATCCTGCCAAAGCAGCCGGACGCGCAGGGAAATAAGCGCTGGCGCGTGGTCACGGATTTTCGCCTCTTAAATGAAATAAATGTCGGCAGCTGCCACCCGCTTCCATTCCAGAGCGATATTTTAGATCACTTAGCAGCATCAAGATACATCACGGTTGTCGATCTCAGACAAGGGTTTTATCAAGTGGAAATAGAAGAAGCAGATAGACACAAAACGGCTTTTGCGGGACCGTATGGCCAGTACCAATATAATAGAATGCCGATAGGGCTCAGCGAATCGACAAATACACTTCTGAGAGCGATGTCCCTCGCACTTGCAGGCATGCAAGGGCGCGAGCTGGAGGTATATTTAGATGACATCATGATCTTTGCAACAGACTTGAAAGAGCACGGAACACAACTTCGCAGGCTTCTCAAGAGACTAGAAGTCGCAAATATGACGATAGAACCGAAAAAGTGTCAATTTTCGAAACGTGAAGCTCGTGTTTTGGACACACAGTTGGCGACGGACAGATCAAAACAGATCCAAAAAAGATGGAGGCGGAGCGAAAATACCCAACACCAACGAGCACGAAAAAGATAAAGCAATTTTGGGGCTCGTAAGCTATTATCGCAATTATTGAGGCGAAATGCAAAATTCAGCTGGGGAGAAGAACAAGAGGAGGCTTTTCGAAAATTAATAGATGCACTGTGTAGCGAGTCAGTGTTGGCGACTCCCGATTTAGCGAAGCCATTCATCGTCACCACGGACGCGTCTGATTACGCAATAGGCGCAATTTTGAGTCAAGGAGAAGTTGGCAAAGATCGGCTGTGCGAACATGCTTCGAGATGCCTAAAAGGTAGCGAACTTCGCTACCCGACATACGACAAGAAGCTGTTAGCAATAGTGTTCGCAAAGGAGTAATTCAGACCTTATTTGTTGCGGAAAAAACATCGACCACTAAAAAGCATATTGGAGTAAATGGACGCGAAATCACTGATAAGCGAAGCCCGAACAGAAGGGAAATTAAGTTACATGAGCAAGGAGAAAAATTTTTCGAAAAAAGTGGCAGCAAGCAGCACGCCAAAGTCGGAGTTTGCCTGGAAAAAAGGGAGATCGGGAGCAAGAAAGAAAGCTTGTCCATCCTCGCTCACACGCAAGAAAGCGCGGTTTGAGCTGAGCAAGGAAATCACGAAAAACTCATTAGGTTTTCTCACCGAGCAGCATGCCAAGCCTAAGAAATCGGGAGAAGAACAGTAGGCAGCGGTCGAAATAGATAAAGATGAACACACAGAGCAAGCTGAAGATCTGCTATTATCACTCAAACCGTGGAACACACCAACGAGGCATATAAGCGCGCCAGAGCTGGGCCCAATTAAGGAGACACCCAAGCCCCCGAGACACTTGGCGAGTGATCCGCTAGCTGCATTAAAAGAGGATTTGGGAAAAGGAGAAAATAATGAGAGAAAATCAACACAGAATAGGATAGAAAAAGAAATAGAGAACAAATTTGAAGCACGCTTTACAGTTGATATAAAAGAGCGAGAGTACAACGGGAAAAAGGGAGCGCAAATTAACATATGGAAAGCAGACAAAAAAAAGAGAAGGAAAAAACAAGTAAAGCACCGAACGAGACAAGTCCAGACAGGCAAAACAATCCGGCACCTGAAGAGCCCGGGACTGGCTGCAAAGCAATCTCGACTTTGACGAAATGCGAAGATCGCAACAGATAAGAGGCGAGTCAGAGAGAGAGTGAGATAAGCTGAGTGCAATCGCCTACGTCACTCGACAATGCTATGATCGCAGAGGACACCGCATCTAACGGATTGGATGAAAATAATCCAATTAAGAAAAGCAAAGGACTCGAACGCTACCGCGTTCAAAGCGCACATCTGCCGCGCGAAAAGCCGCCCTGGGCAATAAATGACGACGAAGAAGCACCACCGTTCTCGAAGTTAATGAAAATCAAATGCCACCCATTTAAATACAAGGGAAATTTGGCGTATTGATTGACAGCAGATAAATACTTGGACATAGGATCCTGCAAGCACTAATAGAGCGTCAGTACATAAACACTGAAGAATTGAAAGCCTCCGAAATTTCAGTGGGAGAGATAAGAGTCTCAGAATATAATGTGTAACGCGCCTTTTTATAAAATTTTTGAAATTTTCAAACTAAAATAAAAAGAAACTCCAAAGATATTAATTAAATCTGTAGTAGATATTGATCTAGGGTTTTTTCCTATTTTTCTATATCACTCTAGCAGTAAAAATCGATATCGATCGAGCGCGTTAGGTACAACAGAGAGTTTTTCCGAGAGGGTTTCGGGTTTTCTCACTCTCGCCCGATGGCGTCGCACATGCCCAAAAAAAAAAATATATATACGAGGGATGTTCAAAAATTAAGGTGACTTTTCATTTTTATCAAAAAGTATTTATTTATTCATCAATGTTTATGTTGTCCCCTTCAAAGTAATCTCCCTCAGATATAATACACTTATGTCAACGTTTTTTCGAATCCTCGAAACACTTCTGATAGTCATTTTGTGGTATAGCCTTTAGCTCTTTCAGCGATGCAGTTTTTATCTCTTCAATTGTTGAAAATCGATGTCCTTTCATGGGTCTCTTCAGTTTTGGAAAGAGAAAAAAGTCACAGGGAGCCAAATCCGGTGAATATGGAGGCTGAGGCATGACTGTGGTGTTAGTTTTGGCCAAAAAATTTCTCACGAGCAACGATGAATGAGCAGGTGCATTATCGTGATGCAAAAACCATGAGTTGTTTTTCCACAGTTCCGGGCGTTTTTTGCGTATCGCTTCTCGCAAATGACGCATAACTTCAAGATAATAC
>UELV01082869.1:0-14839 GCA_900490015.1 Megastigmus stigmatizans | reverse complement strand
GCGAAGATTTTTCTTTATATCCGCCATATTGGATTCGCCATCTTGAATTTTTCAAAGCTGTCACCATCTTCAGAATCAACGGTGACGAATATATTCAGCACCCGTCAAAACGAAAATTGCGAAAAACGTCATAATTTGTCCATATTGACCTCCGTATTGGCCGCAATTTTGAACCAGATATGTAAAAATAGACCAGGTGTATACGTTAATATTGAATGTAACGTCAAATAATATTTTTATGGGGAAAACCGCATGAATATTCAATTTGTTATAAGATATACACGAAAACTCCGGATTGCACAAAATTTTATGTCATTACGGCCATTTTTTAGAGGTTATGGTGATTTGATGTACGATAAAAAAATTTTCTTGTCAACTTTAACTATCATGATCACGATAGATCGCATTTGGAATTCAATCCCAATAACCTTTCATCTCGAAAAAAAATCTTAAAAAAAAATTTCCGTTTTTTCGCATTTTTTTTTCTTTGAATCCGCCATATTTTTTTTCAGGGCTTCCGAAATGCAAATTTGACCCCGGAAATCGAAAGAGCATGCATAAGAATAGTTGGATATGCTATTCTGATAACTGTTTACTCGGTTTTTCTTATAAAGTTTGGGCGTTAGTGGGTTAATAAAATAGTAATACTCACGCAAAAAAATAACAGGTACGTGTTCAATGTTGCTGTTTTCCACGACACAAACTATTATAAAAGGTTAGTCAGTCTGGTCAAAGCGAGCGACTTACAACTCGATAAGCGCGCTACAACTCGAAAAAGAATGATCTTTCCTTTTTTTACAAAAGAAAAGAAAGCTAATCCTTTTTGCCAAGCAGACAAAAATCGTATTTTTTTATTAAAGAGTTTTCTCTTGTTTGTTTATCAAGTGCGCGCGCCTCTAGTGGTCTGAAACGTCCACGGGTCCACCTTTGCGCTTACCGTGACATGGTCTCTTCTTTTATCATATACATATTTTGTGTGTGTGTGTTAATATACTGCATTTGATTAGAAGTCGAGATAATGACGATTTTGCGAGCGCGATCGATTTTGAATGAGCGAATTCAGTTCTTGACTCGTCCGAGCAGAGCCTTCGTTTCTCTCCTTGATCCTACCGCCGATCAAACGCGACTTTGACATATAATTAATCCTATTTAAATCATGCAAAATGACTCTTCGTATTTTTTCATGAAAAGTAAAGTACGCCCTCGGGAAATTTTTGAAAAAAAAAATTACCTCGGCTCCCTGAGGTCGTAGGATTTTCATTTTTTTTAAAAATAAGCGTCTTAAAAAGTACTTCTCAGTTATATAAAGGTTGTGATACGTAATTGTTACGAAGAGGGACATTGCGCCTTCGCGAGTAACTACCGGGCATACACGGTTAATTTAGTTAATCACCGCGCGCGAACGAGGGAAGCACCTAGCGGGGGTGCTCCCGTAAGGATCCCCGAGTGTGAGCGAGAGAAAAATTCTCGTGTACTCGGTACGCCCCGGGGTAAGTACTCGCCGAGTAGAACGTACATCTCTCAGGGGAGAGTACGTCAGTTTACCCTACAGGAAACCCCGTTAGAAGGTATATCATCTAAAGTAAAAATTAAAAAACGTATATTAAGAAAACCGAATAAAAAAAATTATTTTGTTTTTTAACGCATTTTTTCATATTAAATATTGATAAAAATTGTTCTATTTATAAATAAAGTTGTAGTAAAACTTTTCATTAATAAAATTAGCCCTTGCTGGTCTCTGTAGGATCATTATTTTCGCTACAAAAGTCGATTTTCGAAAACATCTATTTTTTAAAAAATAAACTTTTTTGGAGTCCCGAAAAAAGGATACTTTTTGGTTTGTTTTGGGCTATACTTCCTGTAAATAATAAGAATTTATATGAAAAATTGTAATTTATACAGTAAAAAACAAAAAATGCGATTTTTCTCGAATGTTGATTATCCGATCTGCATGAGTAACATTTTATTCGACAGGTATTTTTAAGGCCTACAACTTTCTCATTTAACTTTGTCAATCAGAGTTCAAGTTTTTCTTTTATACGCAAAAAACCGTTTTTTGACTTTTGCGAATTGTTTTGATAATTTTCGCCATTGAAACTCGAGTGAAAAAAAGCGCTATCTTTCTTAGAATTTTTTTCTCTATACACCCATATTTATTGTTTGCTGTTAGCATGATTTCGCAATTTAACATAGGGGCTCTGATAGAATGATTGGACTAGTAGTATAAGGTTTAATGGTGTGTAAGTGTTAATGGCTTCTAACGGTCGATTGCCTTGATTTTCCCTTGTGCTATTACACGTATACATAATAATAATAGTAAAAAATGATGTTTCAAAAATATTATTATCTTAATTTTACATTAAACATTATAAATTGTTATCTCCACTTTTTGGTCTTCTCTCTTCAGTAAGCATGGTCCATCATCACACTTAAATATTCAAATTTTTAATATTTTAATTAAAGTGAAAATAGGTTACAAATTTAAGTATTAAGTCTGAATTCCCCAGTCATCCGCATGGTAACACCAAATACCGTCACCAAACCTAGGTGAACTTTCAAATTTCGTAATTAATTTTAAAAATCTAGGACCTGGAATTTCATCTGGAAATCCAGGTAGAATCTCTATGGATTCTATATGGAATTCGTATAGATTCTATGTGGATTCCAAACTGGAAATTGGGACTGAATACCATTTACATCTATCTGGATTCAGTATGTATTCCGTATGGAAATCCGCGAGAAATCCATATAGAATCTATATTTCAACAGAGCTATGAGATTGATAACTTCATTTTGTAACATTTTCACTGAATATTTGTTCTTTACCAAATGGTCCTTTTATAAGAATTAAATGATTTGCGATATGTACAAGAAAATAGAATCAGTAGAGGATTTTCTATAATAATATATTTAAGGGTTAAAAAGTAATAATGTCACCTCAACTGTGCCTCTCCATTTATCAGCAGCATGCCTCGCCAGCTCAATTTTTTTCTGTTTTCGAATTTGATGTTTCTTATAAGCCATTTCTATAATAATTAACAGAATACCACCCATGATTCCAGCTCCTACAAGTATAAAAACACCAGCCATATTTTTCAGCCCTAATGTATTTGGAGTTTTCTCAAACTGTTCACACTGCTGCACATTGCCTTGTAATATCCAGAAATTATCTAAGCTTTCCATAAATCCACCTATTCAAACAAATTAATACTTCGTAAGTTACAGTATAATTTTGTCAATTATTTATAATATTTATTTACCGAGCACTCATTACTTTTCAAAAAAATATTCAGTGACATCTTACGTGAATATAATCGTGAGATTCCACTTCCCTATACTAAGGCAAATCATAATGATAAATGAAATACGATGGCTTGGTCGGCAGAGCGCTGAGGTCATAATCCAAAGGCCTTGGGCTTGATCCCAAGCCTTGGCCGATTGACACAACACTCTCTGTAAAATGTTACATAAGCTTTGTTTACAAATACACGGGGACCTCCATCGCTGATAAGCACCGAGTGAAAAGGCAAATGGGGTGATGAAAAATATAAAAAAAAATATAATCGCGATAATATAGAATTTATTGTTCGGTAATATCAAATTTTAAGCAAGAAGGCCTATATTGATCTAACGAACTAAAACACATTTAACAAACACAATTAGATGCATAAGAGTTTTGGTAAAATTAATCAAAAGTTGTAAATTCTGTAATTCTGTTAAGAAGTCTACAATATCGTAAAAGGCTATCCGAGCAAAATCAATCACCTAGCTGATAAATATGACCTTGCACAGGAGTTCATACCATGATAGTATATTTGCATAGCTTTGGTTAAGCAGCCATATCTATCACGTGATGCTATTTGTTGTTTAAACTCGCATTTAAAAAACATAATCTTGTTAAAATTCTTACTGCTAAAATATAACAGTAGAAAATATGTTATGTTAATTCCTGTTCATAATTTGGTTAAATTTTAAAGAAAAAATATCTCGTAGATATATGTAGATTATGTTTCTTCTCTGTTAAAATATGGAAATGATATTGCCAAACATTAAGTATTTTTTTAAAAACTGTAAACAGTGCGACAATAAATAATCAGCAACCTTTTAGATAACTGATGGTTTCTCTCATGCTTATCTTTAATGAGATTAATGATTCAATAAACGATAAAACAAATTATAGTAAATGGTGTACTTAAATACGACTAATATAATAACACTTGAACGCCATATAAGCGAGCTAATGAGCGTGGCGTTTGTCGTGAAAGAGAGAGAGAGAGAGAGAGAGAGAGAGAGAGAGATCGCGTCGTCAGATCGATTTCCGTTACAATATTGTTTAAATTGCATTTCGTTCCGATAATCAGTGATAAAATATAAATATTACATACTAGCATCCCCCGTTGCTGCTTTGCCCGCGCTATAACGCATAGATGTAATATAATAATTGTTTAAAAATGATTTTCCTAAAAAAATGATAGATCTATAAAATGTCTGAGTATATGACATTCTGTGTTGCGTTTTTATTTTCTGGTAATAAAGTAAACTGATTTTCAGAGTGATTACCAGTCCTTGAGAGATCCACATATAATTGACCATGGGAAAAACAATCTGATCGTAAATCAATTCCTACGGATTTAAACGTTTGACCCTTTAATTGTGTGACTTTTTAATTGTAATAGTGAAAAGTTTGACAGGAAATTGCAGTCTTTTGAATTTGAAGGGTAAGTCAGTAGAGTTCATAGGGATGCGAGGAATTAGTGCTATTTCACCCTTTGAAGGGCCTGTGAGAATAGTAGTTTCTATAATACTATATCGCATTATTTTGGTTTGTAACCTGGTACCATTGCATAAATTAGGGGGATTAAGATTTCTTAATAGAATAATAGGAGATCCTATTTTGAGACAAAGTCGATGTAGAAGGAAACCTGCTGAATCAAGAGAATTTGAAAATTCTGGTGGATAATGCACTGTGTTGTCAGTCTTTAAAACTTTGTTAATAGATCTATATTCGTTAAATTCTTCTTCTAACTTTTCTAAAATAATATTATTTATTTCAAATACTGACGTATTCCTAGGTGTTATTATTGCTCTATCACACAACCACTCAAACGTTTGTGAACGAATAAAGTTTGACCAATTTGTTTTAGCCATTTTAAAAAAATTTCCACAAATAAAATAATAATTGAAAACGAAACAGTCATTAAGAATATTCGCCAAGGAACATTCAAAATCTAGCGTAAAAAAATTTTTACTCGAAAACGGTTTGCTCGACAGCGGGTTTCACGCTCCTACTTATATCCTCGACGACCAATATGTAGGTACGTGTTCGCCAAAATCTATTCGTCGCCGCCTGGTGGCAGACGTGCGACTCTGTTTCCCCACGCGGCGGGGCGCAATTGGACGAGTACTCCGCCGGCCGACCGCAGCACGCCTTTGTTCCCCTATATTACTACGCTACGCGTATGTAAAGTAGTCCCTGAGTCATTTTTTTCATAATTTATGATATATTTTAATACAAAACCTACAAGGAGGCGAAGCGCCAGGCGGGTGGAGTGAGGCGGCCCGTCGAGTATCTCTGCTGTAGCTCTCTCCTGATTGGCCCGCTCGGCTAATTTTCAATCGATAATTACTCAATGAATATTGATCGGATCGAAAAGTTACAAGAGGATTTTTCACTCTATCCAATGCCGAAGAGCCTATTCTACTTCCCTTTAACACCCGATATATTATATATATTTATATAGTTTTAGTATAAATCCTGTTGAAAAAATTCAGCTGGATTTCCAGCTGGAATTCCAGGTGGAATTCCAGGTAGACTCCAGGTGGATTCTACTGGAAAATTCAGCTGGATTTTTTTAACGGTATCAATTTTATCTCACATTAAAATTTAAAAAAAACTTTTTAATTTCAATATTACAAATTAAATATTTTTCGAAAAAAAAATTTTATTTTGAATTTTCGCTGTGAAAGCGATAAATGAAAACGGTTACGCACATAATTATACTATCTCTATATTTCCTATATATAGAATTCTAATACGTCAGAATTCGTTTTTTTTAAACGATCTAAAGGTTCCGAATATTTTGGACTGTAAGTATCGTTCAGAGAATTTTCTTTTATTGATGTTCATACGAAAAAATAATTTATACGAATGGTTTATGCACGAACATTAATTTCGTAAGATCGCTTTTCTTGAAGCAAAGTAGAATTAAAAAATTAATATTTATACATTAATTGAAAATATTTCATTTAATTAAGTATATCGTCACAATTATTTAAGTTCATCGATTATTCTGGTAAGCAATGTTTCTTATAATTTTAATAGTTTAAAAGTATATAATGGTTAAATAATTTTTTATATTTAATATTTTTATGTATATAGCGATGGAAAGTAGTAAAAAATGAATTTGAATGTGAATGCAAAGACACCCTAATGGAAATGGAGAGTATGCCAAGATGTGTCAAGATATGCCAAAGTGTGCCAGAATGTGCCAAGATATGCCAAAGTGTGCCAAAATGTGACAATGTGTGTTCAAGAGGTCAATATATGACATTTGGCATCAGTTTGGCACACTTTGCTATACTTTGGCACATTTTGGCACACATGCGCACACTTTAACGCATATAGGCATATTTGGCACACTCAGACACATATTGGGCAAGATCTAGTACATATGAGCACAAATTGACACACTCTGGCACATTTTGGCATACTCTGGCACGCTTTGACATACTCTGGAACACTTTGGCTTACTCTGGCACACTTTATCATAATCTGACACACTTTAGAATGTTTTGGCACATTTTGACACGCAGTATGCAAAATTTACAAAATTATAATTGTAGTTTCAATGGAGTTGTGGATATTATATATGAATGGGAATGGTGAAGAAATTGTAGGATGTGCGGTCTCACTTGTTGTAAGGATGGAGAGAAGGAGAGGAGATAATACTCAACTAAGTGGTTTGTCGGAGTTGATTTATTCTCTGGCCAGTTAAAGTTGCCAGTGGTTTTGAGTCTCGGAGCTAGTCTGCTGTTGCAGCTATACAATTTCTTACTTATTACCACGGTTTAGAGCGTAACCCGTGTGTTGGTGCCTGCATGTAAATGTATGCTTAAGTATAGATTCGCTGGTGGCGCTCACGCTTGGTAAGTTGAGGTTAGTTCCCACATCACTCCCCTTTTACATTTTTTATTAAGAGGAGGGTTAAGTACATAGTGAGGTTGTTTGCGCTTACAATTAATATCACATGGAGTACGCTTTTACTTGATTACTAGAGTGTAGTGAAACTACTGTAATTGATCATTAAGAAATATTACTTATGTCGACTGTACTCTACTATAAACTGACAAAGATTTTTCTATTGGTCTTACAGTCTAATCAATGTTAATACCAATAGAAAAATCTTTGTCAGTTTACTGTAATTGATGGTTGTTTATCACTGGCAATTAAGCAACTATGTTGCTGACTGGTTGATTTATGGCTTCATTTTTAATGTCATCCTTCGCTGCGTTTTTAATTGTTGAGTTTGTGTTGTAGAGCAAACAAAGGGCTGTAAACGTTATTATCACAGTTCGATTACGAGTACATGCGTTGCTTGTTATAGATTACATTATATGTAGAAACGATCGGCGATTGCATTTAAATGATG
Organism: Megastigmus stigmatizans; assembly: GCA_900490015.1. Lineage (NCBI taxonomy): Eukaryota > Metazoa > Arthropoda > Insecta > Hymenoptera > Megastigmidae > Megastigmus > Megastigmus stigmatizans. The sequence goes on along the minus strand of UELV01082869.1, from coordinate 7,190 downwards.
CATTATTGTGAATGAGTGCTTATATTATGCATTAGAATTCACATTATATGTAGAGATAATCGGCGATTGCATTTAAATAATGCCTTATTGTGAATAAGCGGTTATCTTAAACATTAAAGATTACATTTGTGTATCAGAGTTTGTTTAATTGCATCTGAGGTATTGCATTTATGAGTGAGCATTTGACTAGTAGATTTGAAATCACATAAAGTTACAGAATTTGCTTGCTTACGTGCAGTTGTCTTTTTACAATTAATGGTAGTTATTGTATATTGTGAAGCTAAGCGTACAGTTGTTTTTATTTCGATTGTTGCTACAGAATTTTTGGTCTAGAAATTACAATTTCTTCTGATTGTTTTTACTATGTCAAGAGTGAATCACATTAATTATCAGTCGTTGAATAATTCGGTTTAATCTGATTTGTGAAGTGTAGGTGCGAACAAACAGTCTAGTATTGTTTGACAAATTCCAGAGGTTCGACCGTCGACTTCACGTGCTCCAGCCGGAGGGTCCTCAACTCGTTGATGGAGTTAAACACCCTCTCGGGGAGCAGCCAGAGCTGTTGATCCCGGTCAATTTCGAAGCAGTCGTCCAGGCTGAGCTCCCTGATGACTGTTATCTTAAATGAGCCGAAATAATGGCTCCACGCGTATTTGTAGGCAGTTGTACAGTCGTAAGTTCGTCAGGGTCTCACTGAGTTGACCCTCCAACCAGGAGGGCAGCACCTGCCCGCGACCAGGTCCGTCGGCAAGATGCTGATCCAACCAAAGCAGATGCACGGTCGGATTGTCACGGAAGGACAGCCGCTCAACGCCCTCGAGGTTGACCCGCTTCTTGAAGAACCCCGTGGTCTTCCCAATAATTAAACTTTGAATGGAGGTTAGGACTACGCCACGCAGGTCAACGCGTGTGAGATGTGTTGGCTTTCTATTGCCCTGCGGGTTACCTAAATTGCAACTTAGAATTTTTCAAAAATCCGACTCCACCACAGGCCACGATTCCCCGATGGTGATACTAGTAAATCTAAATTGGCGTGCGTCCTCCAGCATCCTATCCATTCTGCGTGCAACCTGGTATCGCCTGTGACCGGCGTCCCTATTCTCGCGTATGCCGTGCGCTACCCCTCTAATTCAGAGACAAACGCAAGTTTCGAGTCAATGTCTAAATAAGTGTTAATGTGGGCCAACACTTGGTCCAGGCGGAACACTCATAGGCGGGCAGAGTGCAAGGATGGTTGTACATACCTAATGTTAATGTTAGTATTGAATCTAATTTTTTTAGTTCCTTTTGTGCTTTTATAATAGCTAGAGCATTTTTTGATCGATCCATCTCGACAGTGTCTAATCTTTTCTCTTCTAGAATAGTTGGAATGAGTTTTTTTCTTTTTGATTGAATGAAAGTTTTGTCTGTTTGATTACCGTCGAGATAGGAAGGAACTGTGTTAACCCTATTTTGTGCGTAAGTGGCTGGAGCGCCTTGAGTTTCTTTTTATTTATATGTAGTTGCATTTTGTTGTGTTTGTTCGGAAATGTATCTACGTCATTGTTTAATTCCTCCAGTGATTGTTAGTCACGATCAGAACCCGTCCGCGCCGTCACTTCAATGCACCTGAGCCTGTACTATGATGCTGTTTAGCTTTACAATTTGACTCGAATCCTGGGCAAGGAAATGAAGGGGCGCAGAGGTACGCGGTGCTGTATCATAGCTTCGGAGAAAGTTTTCGAGTTCTCCGCGCGATCGACTAGCTGCCGAGCAGTCGTTTTCGAGGGCAGATTTATGTTAAATGATAAAAAGTGCTGCAATGTGCCTCCACCTGCACTGTGGCTAATGTCGGTGATTGGATTGCTTGTTTCGAGATTTAAATGGTTGTATTCTTCTGTTGAATAGTAAGCCGATTTAAGAAGTTGTGCATTGACGGGTATATTTTTACCGTTTTTCTCATTAGTATAAGTGCGTCTGACTGGATGTCGCGAGATAATTGTATGCGAACCGGTATAGGGTTGTGTTAAAGGTGGTTTGACAGCTTTAATCATCTCGAATACATGTGTGCAATTATTATGATCTTCAAAAACGAAAGGTTTGATTGTATTTTTATATGTTACCAGCAGACGATTAATTCGCGACATGTATTCTCTGAATTCCGATAGAAATAAGTCGAGGATATCTCCCGGTATAGTTAACAAGCGTCTGTATCTAATCGCACTCTAGTGTACTCTCAGTCGGGGCTACGTGTAAGGCACATTATCGCGGTTTTTAGATGAATCAGCCACGATGTTATCTTCACCCCGCAAATAGCAGATTGCAGTATCGAATTGAGCGATATAAGATAGTCTGCGAGTTGCAAATAGGTGGACAGTTGTCCGGATTCTGTGAAAGAGCATGAATCAAGGGTTTATGGTCTGTAAAAATTTAAAAACTGTGGCCCTCCAAAAAAAATAGTTGGAATGTTTTAATGCCTCACATATATATATATCCGTTATTTCGCGATCGTACGTTGAATAGCGCGTTTGCGGAGCAGTGAACTTCCTGGAGAAAAATGCCAGTGGCTGCCATTTGCCACCGATATTTTTCTGCATTGAGGCTCCTATTTCGAAGCTGGATGCGTCTGTGGTTCCGCGGGTGAGCTAGATTAACAATATTGATTATATGGTGTTTAGTTTTTTCGAAGCTATCGTCCGCGTTAGAGTTCCACATTAACTGAGTTTTATCTCTTCTCTTGTCACCCATAATTAATGCATGCAGATGCCGCTGTGTTTCGGCTGCTTGGGGTATTGATTTTCTGTAAAAATTCACGAGGCCAAGAAATCTACGCAATTCGACTGTTGTATTTGGTTTGGGGAAGGTTTGAATAGCTTCCACCAATTTTGGATCTGGTTTAAGACCGTCCTTGTTAACGGTGTGGCCCAAAAAAATTAGTTCGTCCGCACCGGAAATGCATTTTTCAAGATTTAGATACAGGTGGAAAGCCTGCAATCTTTCGAGCACCGTGTTGGGATGCTTTTCGTGTTCCTCGGGTGAGGTGGACGGCACGAGTATATAATCGATATAAGCGTAAACAAAATCTAAGTCCCCTAGTGCCATATTGACATATCTTTGAAAAGTTTGTGATGCGTTTCGAAATCCGAAGATCATCACGAGAAACTCATAAAGACCGAACGGCGTTATAACTGCAGTTTTTTGAATATCAACCGGAAAGGGCCCGAGGTTTTAATGTGATCATACACGCTCCTTTTTTTAAGAGTTTTTGGTTTATCTATACCTGTCACCGTCGCAAACCTGGTTAAAATGTGAGCGTACTTATGTTCAGGATTAATGAGAGAGATTTGTAAGTCAAGAACTGCCTGTCGAGTACCCGGTAAAATTTCATTAGTTTTTGCATTAATTAGTCGTTTGTTGTGTTGTAAGTCGGGTAATAGTTGAAAATGTTTTAATGCGTCGCCTCCTAGTATGGAGTAATGTACGTCCGCGACAATAAATGTCCAAAACAGTTCTTGTTTGTAACTAAAGTTTAGTTTTTTGCGTAAGGTGCCGTAAGTATTGATAATTGTAACATTGGCAGCGTATAATTTACTGTTAATTTTTGTCTTATTAAAGCCTTTAGGTTTAGAGACTACGGATATTTTCGCGCCCGAGTCTATTAAGAAAGTTTCATTCGTATTTAAGTCTTTAATGTGGAGACGTACAGATTTAGCCCCGGCAACATTTGTCTCCATAATGTGCCGAGTTGTTAGTTTAATGTTTCTTCTGCGCTTTCATTTTCTTCGCATGAGTTACAATTAAAATTTTTATTTCGCGATTTATCGTTTTTCTTGGCAAAATTAACCCAGTCACACGGTTTGCCACACTTGTATCCTCTTTTTCCAAATTTACTGTGATAGAAGCAGAATTGTTTCTGTTTTGTATTTTTGCTACGCTCGCGTCCCAATGATTTCGCGCGTTCACGAGTTTTTCTAAGAGGAGCGCGGCTAAGATGACGATTTTTTTTACTATAGAGAGCATCCATTTTGGTAATTGCTTCTGTGAGACATTAGGTAGCAGATTTGTCTTCCATGCTTTAAGAACTATTAAGCGAGGCATCTCCTCTCCCGCTAGATTGATTAATTCGTTACGATATACCGATGGTTTACGTGTGCCCGTTGGCAGCCTCGGAATAGCTTTTGTAGTTTAGAGTCATCCGATTGCATATATTTCTTAATTAATATATTTTTGAGAGCGTAAAAAATGGTTTTTTAAAAGGAAATCACTTCTTACAACATTCTGAGACCATATTAGCTATATTTCAGGACATATAACACTACTTTCAGGACTATTCACTTAACATTAGCTGTAATCGAACCCTTCGAAAAGGATTAAAATGGCAACAATTATTTTCAAACTTTCTCCAATGACTTTGAAACCATTTTTTTCTGAAAATTGAGAAAATTTGTAAGAAAAAATGTATTTATCACTTTATTTCTAAATTGCATTGCGTTTTCGAGTTATTTAGGCTTGTAAATATGCAAAAATGCTAAAAATACTCATTTTTGCCATATGTCTGGTGCCACAGCTCTTATTGTAGGGCTCCAAAAAATCTAAAAAAATTCAGAGACACTCATGGGGGAATTTTTTCAGAAAAAAATTCAGAGTCACTCATGGGGTCCTGAGGAAGATACTAAGATGAATAAGAAAAAAAAAAATTTTCTGCACTATCTCTCGGAGACCCACCCATATATATATAGAGATAGTACAGAAAAAATTTTTTTTCTTATTCATCTTAGTGTCTTCCTCAGGACCCCATGAGTGTCTGAATTTTTTTCAGTCAAAAACTTAAGAATTTTTCGTTCACTCTGGGTAAAACTCAATTTCGTTATTCGATTTTCAATTCCGTAACTGAAATCCGTGGGTAATAAAGTGTTAAAAATGTTTGTCAGCAATGCTTATGAATATATCTTATAATGCTTATGACATTGACAGGGCTTTGTAATAGTGAACACAACTTGAACGTCCACGTTCTATTCAAACGTTGACTAGAAAACGTTCACCATAAAAAATTTACAATAGATTACAAACAATCTAATAAAATATATTTTAATAGATTTCATGTTATCAAAAAAAAAAAAAAAATAATAATTAACTAATAATTAGACGTACATGGTTCGTAAACTGCAATGTCAAGCATCTGCACTACTAATTCGGATATTCCATATTCTATAACGTTCGTAGAAGAGTACATCTTGGTTTATACTTTGCTAGGAAAATCTGAACTTAACGTCGAATGAGACCTGCTGCACTTTTATTTTTCTATCCAGTTACGAATAAATTTAATTGAAAAGTGGTGCGTGCTAAGTGTGTCACGCGGTATATATATAATATTTTACCATAATTACTAATAATTTTGTGGGCACTAATCTCAACTTACCAACCATGAGCGACACCAGCGCACCTATACTTAAGCATACATATACATACAGACACTAACACACGGGTTACGCCCTAAACCGCGGTATTAAGTAAGCAATTGTATAGCTGCTACAGCAGACTAGCTCCGAGACTCAAAGGTTATTTATATTATTTAGGTGACTCTTTAAATTGTTCCAATAGGTCCATATTGCGCGAACATTTGCATGGATGTTTCGATAAAAATTATATTTTCGAAATAAAGTTTGAATCATTGTTTTAAACAGATCGGTGTACAATAGGTTCGAGAAGTGTAAATGTTCACGATAATGTAGATATATTGTGCGATAAATTAATGAAATTTAAGAGTCACGAATTTTTTTCTCAGGATCCATCAATGTTTGTGAATAACTTGAAAGCAAATCTTCAAGCAGGAGAATTTCTGGTAGGTTGCGATTTTGCAGAAAACTGCATTTTTTATACAAAATTCTACACAATCGTTCCATTGGAATAACATCCAAGCCACTGTTTTTACAGTTGTGGTCTATTATAAAAAAGAATAATGAGTTTAAACATGTGAGCTTTGCTATAATTTCTGATAATCGACACATTTTCGGTTAAGAAGTATCAAAACATTCAATAGTACATCATAAAACTAGTTTCACAGTAAAGATAATCTATTTAACTAATGGAACAGGTCAGCACTTTAAAAATAAGACTAATTTCCAAAATCTTCTCTTCCATGAGAAAGATTTTGGAATTCCAGCAGAATGGCATTTTTATGCTACCGCACATGCCAATCATATTTTAACACCAGAAGATCTGTACAAATGGGCTGAAAGTTATTGCATAAAAACCAAGGTCTTTTATAGCAGTAAAGAATCTTACGAAAAAACTGTCTTGGAACTAAAACTAAGGTTAAATGAGACTAGATCTATACCAGAACTTTACATGCTATTATCACAATAGATGAAAATGGATTGAAGCTAAAAAAAAACATCTTTAAGTTCAGAATTGGAAATATTTCCAAAAAAATGTTAAAGCAGGAAAAAGATTAAAAAAGGTGACAGGTAATGAACCAATGGAGATAATAGACAGACCAAGTTCGCGTGTCGCACGTTGCGCCGAGCGCGACGGCGGCGGTTATGAGTCTACTTTTTCGCGTTGTTTTTCTCAAAGAAAACCTCTTGCGCACTTTCTATGAAAAAAATGCTCAGCTTTCGATCTAATATATAGAAAAAAAATATAAAAAATACGCTTTCCGAGATATAAGATATTTTATAATTTTTAAAGGTGAAAAAGGAAAGTTTTGTAAAACAGCTTATACCATTGGAAAGCTGAGAAAAAAATACATCGAAAACGTTTATTGGATATTTTTTTAAAGTATATTTTAGTACTGCAAATGCGAGTGTTGACGTGAAACGCCTCATATGTTTATATTTATGATAAAAATTAACTTCCCGGAAAGGGACTTAAAAAGATGATTAATCTCTCAAGCTGCAACAATTTGATGTTGAAAAATACATTAGGTGTACAACTTTGCTTCCGCCGTTTTTCGATAGATGGCTGCAGCGGTAAGTGCCGGTTGAAATAGGCAGGTCAAAAATTTCATACAGTAAGCTTGGACATCTGTCAACATAACGATAGCAGCACATAAGTGAATTTGTGTTTGCATCAAAAGTGTATTCTCGATCGAAGATGTCAGTTTTCGAGCCAAATTCTCGTCATTTGCGGGAAGTGTTGATTTTCTGCTTTCATTTGAAGAAAACTGCGGCTGAGGCTCATCGAATGCTCTCAAGTGCTTACGGTGACGC
>UELV01082831.1:0-13396 GCA_900490015.1 Megastigmus stigmatizans | reverse complement strand
CACACACACACACACACACACACACGTGTGTTGGGGATATAGTGGATGTTTATGTAAATAGTGCGGGCAGCAATTTTGTGACTCATGTGCATAGGACCGGCTGGTGCATCGCTTCTAACTCGCCAGTGTGTTGATCTTGTGTTTTGTATTATAGCTGCTAACACGGGATCGCTCGCTTTTTTGTGTCTTTGGGCTTTTTGAGTTTCTGTGCTCGGTGCTTTGGAACGTTGGGTGGGTGGACAGTTTGGGCGCGTTAACGTGTGGGAGGATTCGGGTTTATTTTGTGGTTTCGCTGTTGTACTTTTGTCTTTTGGAGTGTTTTGGCTGACTGGAATATTTCTAGCTAGTTTCACACGAGATTTAGATAAAGTTTTGAAAAAATTCTAATTTTTCCGGTATATAATTAAAAAATTAAATAACTATCCTGATTAGAACTGAATGTCTTTAATTAAAAATAAATTTTAAGTTATTAAAATGCACATAATGCAAATCGTGCATGTGTTCGAAGATTCCACCTAGATAACTTAAAATTAGAAACAAATTGACAAAATATAGTTAATGTGATTTTTTATAATTTTTATTACTATAAATGCATAATAATCTCTGAATATAAAAATAATTTATCTTATGATTATAAAAAAACGTAATTAATAAACATTTTTTTTTTGTTTCTAAAGATTTAGTTAAATATTTCCGATTTCGTCCGTTTAGATTAAGTACCAGTATTATTGATCACTGTGCTTTTTAAGCCGGGAAAAAGTGTCACGTGTTTAATGGGACAATATTTTGACTTTACGATTCTACTATTGTAATTCGAAAATTGATTGATCAATAAAAGATTTTCTGTCGCACGTAGAAACACTTAGTGTTATTTCCATCAATGCTGCAGACATTTGAAAACAAAAAGATTCATTTGATATCTCAATAGCTTACAATACAATTTCCATTGTCCTTTGGCATGTTATCTTCAGATACGATAACAAAGTTGAATCGCATGAACTAGTTAAGAAACGTAGTAAACAAAATATTTGTAATCGCCGTCGCATGAAGTATAGCTGACGCTGCAGCGCTATTAAAGGCCAATTTAAAGTATTGACATCGATCAATAAAGTTATTTCTCATTTTTCAGGAACAGATAAAAAGGATATTGCAGTATAAGGTGAATCGTAAAAGAGTCAGAGAGAATGGAGGTAAAAGGTCGCGTCGCCCTGGTGACGGGAGCAGCCACCGGTATTGGAAGGAGTTACGCCGAGGAATTGATGAACCAAGGAGCTAAAGTATTTTATATACATCTTTTATCATTTTTCGCTATTTTATTATCCATTAAGTATAACGATTTATGAATGCAATTGGATCATTACATTTTTAAAGTCTCAATAACAATCGTTATTAAGGTATTACACTCTCAAGAGAATTCACGCAATTTTCATTCTATGTTTACACTCCTATATACTTAGTGTCATGCATGGATTAAATTCGCGTACCATTTTAAACGACTTTTCTATTGTTTACTTCATAAATCAATACATCGTATTCATCCATACAAACAATGCATTTCAAATGAACGCAGTGGAATACATTTCCCTGCCTTTCGAGAAAGTCTCAGCTATCGAAACTATTAAAAAGGCAATTCTTTTTTTAAACTGTTTCATAGGTTGCAGTATGCGATATAAATGCGGAAGAAGGCGAGAAGTTGTATCACACTTTGGCTTCTCGACACGGCAAAGACAGAGTTATATTTTGCCAGTGCGACGTCACCGATTATCCACAGTTTGAAGGTAATAAAGGGGCAGAATAAAACATTAATCAGCAACTTTATCTACATCCCCGCGAGAAAAAAAGCTTTGATTGTGGCGACCAAAGTAATTAGTTGGCCCGTATTTAGTTGTGAGGTCCAAAGACTTTGGTTTCAGTATCCAAAGTATTAGTTGTCACAATCAAAGTACTTTGGTTGCCACAACCAAAGTCTTTAGTTGTCGTAATTTGGTTGTGGTGCCCAAAGCTTTGGTTGTAGCATCCATTCGAAAAGGTTGTGAGAGCCTAATGGTTGTCGCATAGTGAGATTGTCAAATATACTTTTGATCTCACAACCAAAGCTTTAGTTGCCACAACCAAAGTCCTCCCAACCATTGACTTTGGTTGTGACAACTAAAGCTTTGGAAGGCTGATATTTGTAATTTTATTTCATACAGTTTGGTTGTGGTGACCAAAACTTTGGATCTCACAACCAAAGTGTTTTTTCATTGCATGCATCTTAAAATAAAATTACAATCACGTAAGAGTTTCTGAGAAAATACATTTTTCAATTCACACTTCTTTCTCAAACGAAGAAATGTTAATAATTATTTAGTTATTACAAAAATTGTCTACTGCTGTTCAATTGTGATAAATTAATTCGAATGACTAAATTTGGTTAAAAAAAAGGACTATTAGTAAAAATTCTTATACCATACCTATACATTCAGAATAAAATTCAATATCTTTTAAACCCGCCATTTCCTTCGAGCAGACTAGTTAAAACTATTATTTTATTTTAAGCATAATGTTTCATGATTTCAGAGTCCTTCAAAACTACGATTGCTACGTTCGGCCACATCGACATTGTCATTAACAATGCAGGCATTATGAATGACAGATTTTGGGAGCTTGAAGTCGACATTAATCTTGTAAGTGAAAAATTAATTTAAATATAAATTATGATCCAAAATGAATTACCGGAAAATATTGTACAATAATACAAAATAATAAATTATTCATTAATTAAATTACTTATATATCCTAATTGATTTGTTTAAAAGACGATTTTAAATGAGCCAGCAAAAAGGTATAGGAGTATTAACTATTCAAAAAAATCTCCAAAACATGGTTCATTGTACAGAAAACAAAAAATTATAAAATTTAATTAGAAAATTGACCCCTTCAAATGACGAAATGTTGAGAAAATTAATGATGAAGTTTTTATATCCCAACAACAATTCAGATGGTAAATCTCTTGAAGGAGATTTTGCACAATATTTTGGTACCAAAGTGTTAAATTGTGCCAACCTTCCTTTTCCGCTGCAAATGTTTAAAGGTTGATTTTGTCGATCCGTCAACCCCTTAAAAATTGGGTAAAACAGTCGGTTCGGAATATAATTTAGCCTATGGTTGTTGAGTTTTTTAAATCATCTTCAATTTGAATCCTCGATAGGTGCCGAGAAATTGCGCAAACTCATCTGTTCCGCTATAGAAATATTTAAAGGATGATTTTCATGAAATTATAAATTAATTGAACTGATGATTTGAATATTGATTTGCTTTTCTCGTAGAATGGTGTAATCCGTGGAACACTATTGGCTCAACGCTTCCTAGGTATTGACAAGGGTGGAAGAGGAGGTGTGGTTGTAAACACCGGAAGTAACGTGAGCATCAATCCATACGTTAGCGCTCCGATTTACTCAGCAACGAAGGCTGCAATTGTCAGTCTCACGAGAGCTTTTGGCGTAAGTTTTTATAATTCTCTCGTAATTTACTACACGTTCAATGTTGTAAAATCGACTAACAAAAATTTCATGAGAATTATAATTTGTTATTTTACCGGGAGAGTTTTATAAAAAAAAAAAATAAATAAAAAAATTTGCAGTACATTATCGTTGTACAGTAATTTCATTACTATTAATATCAATATGTGAGTGTTAAAATGACAAATAAAAATTAACTTGAATTTCAATACTAATTTTATTCAAAATTAATTTTGTGTAATTAATTGAATAATTAATTATAAATTCATTATGATTAGGGATTTTTTGAATTTATATTATTAATAATAAAAAATAAAAAATTTCTTAAATTAACTATGTAATTAATTAGCAGAGCAGAATTTGTTTAAAATGAAAAATGAAACTTTTCAGGACCAGTATCACGTCGGGCTTACGGGGGTGCGAGTAATGGCAATTTGCCCGGGGGCAACGAAGAGCAATTTGGTGCGTGATGTCGGTAAGCAACTCTTGTCGCCCCGGTACGAGGATGCCTGGCGTCGGGACACAGCCACTTCAAGCTCTCAGACGTGAGTTCGTTTATCTCATATACAGAAACATAATCCATTTGTAGAATAACCCCAGGGTAGATAGACTCTTTAAAATTAATAACTATGATGATTCTTGGGAATATTTTTATGGAAATTTTAATTCAAGTATAAATATTGCTTTTCAAATGCATATTTTACTAATCATTTTATTCAATTTTAGTTGCAAAATTGCGCTGTAGATTCAGTAGTCGAAAATTTAAGATAGCTACTATTATAGAAACTTCGATTAGATACAAAAGTAGAAGTTTCGAAAACAAGTTTCATAAAAATTTAAGCGTAAAACAGTTACAACCAATTAATTATCAATTATGAATCTTTTCCCAGACCCGAGCACGTGGCCAAATCATTGATTCACCTGCTAGCAAACGGTAAAAGTGGCAGCGTCTGGCTCGTGGAAAACGGACAGCCGGCGCGCGAAATCACCTACTCGAAGCACTGAATCGCTCGATCGTGCTCATCATCGCCATACCAGCCAACTTATAATTCTTATAATACACAAACACAACTCCACACAGCAGTCGTCCGAACGTTGAAAGAAGAAAAAGCAAAAGAAAAAGAAAATTTCCAAAAAGAGTATCTCTATATTTAACCGTCATTGGACATTTCCTCGCAAGCCCAACTATGCCGTACCACGAAGAAAAAGAAATCTTCTCTACGTTTTTTAAAGTTATATAAGTAAACGATACAAGTAATATTATAGTAATAATATATTTACAGTAAATGAAATATTTCATGAAATATTTTGACAGCGGCTTACAGAAAAAAAATTAACAGGTGAATGCGATCTTCCGACGTCTTTTAGCGCAGGGTTGAAAATTTTTTTCCAGAATCTACGCAATTGAAATTTGTTTCTATCTATCGCATAAATAGTATTGTAGAGACAGCAATAAATTTAAAACACCAAATTTATAGAATATTATAGCTTTCATGTTTGGAATTACATACATTTGCGTCGCCATAGTCCAACTTCTTAATAATATTTAACATTAAAATAATTTAAATAAGAGCAAAAACGTAAGTAATAACAGTGCTAATAATTCTACGAGAATTTTGTACTTTTATAGAAAAATTCTTTGTACTTAAACGTAAGTAAATCTGCGAATCAAGTTATAAAAGATCTTTCTAAAATATTCAAATAAACAAAAGTATAAAACGAATTATAACTAAACATTTTCAACCATGCGACCTTTCCTTAATTCTATATCAGTGTATTTCAGGGCTTTGACAATTCAAGGACAATGAAATGAAAGCCAATGGGCGTTTGATATTTAATATTCGAATGCCAACATATGAAGCGCCAAATAAACGGAACGAGGAATAGTTTATCATATTAAGCAATCGAACCTGTGTGATGCGTTATCGATCGCACAAATATGAAAATACAATTACTCATAAATTACTATTATTAGTACCATCGGAGGTTGATTTATCCATTGATTGCATAATATGGGACGTTAACGGTGTATTTTGTAAACACGATTTCTACGACGATAAGAGCAATGTATTTCTTTTTTAAGGAAAAAATTTGTATACAAGCAATCGAGTCTTCGAAATAGTTTTCAATCTCGCTTCATGCAAAATATTGTATTTATAAATATGGCTTTTTGTACTAGCACCCGCTCGATATAATACGGAAACTAATTAAGTGCTTCGAAGTTACGCTGTATCTTATGCAAGAAAATGTCGATTAAGTGGGACTACACGATCGCCTTCGAATTCAAACTGATGTGGTAATCTAGAATCGTGCATCTGTATAATTTGATCAGAGATGTGCATGTGTACCTTTTTTTGTCTGTGATACAAATCGACTGATTTTGATCATAAGCACGTTTAATCGATACTTTTTCTGCGTAAGAGACTCGAAGCAATATTTGCTTAAAAGCCAGTAGCAAACATTTCTCTAATAATTAATTCGAATCAAAATACGTATAGTCGCATTGAAACCCTTTTCACAACAACGATTCGTTCAAGGAAGTGGAAAAATTTTGCAAACAATCATAATTAGAGGTATGCAATAGAACATATGCTGCGAATGAAAGAAAAGTGTTCGTATTACTGATACATTTACAATTACGTATTTTCCTCGACTGTATTCACAATTTCACATCGTCGTCGAGTTATTTTTTTAAACGAGATTTATTTTTGAAACTTGTGAACTGTGCTGGTTGTTGTACATTGGCTCGTACGCTCATGATTTTTTCGTTCCTCGTAGCTAGCAAATAAAGAATGAGATATACGCACGTAACGATTTGTCGTGTAAAGAGCAAAAAAAAAAAAAAAAAAGAAAAGAATATGAAACTTGGCTTCGATTGATATTCCGTTCTATAAAAATAGCGCACGCGTTATGTATTTTTTAACTGTTGCAAGTGTGTATAGGTGAATAAGAGCCGAAAAAAAATGACGGTTCGACTATTTATGTGCACGTATTTTTTTCGATTTAAGCTCTCGATCAGTTGACACGAAGCCGATCGAGATACGTAAGGCGATCCATGTACTGAATGTTAGTCGCTATAAAAAGAATTACGGGGCACTGTGAAAATTTTTAAAATTTTTAAAGTTTTGAGACTATGACGAAGAAATTATTTCCGTGAAAAAAAAAAGAATTATATATTCTAAGCGTATATAGGCTTAATATTGAATTGTTGATTTTTATGCTATTTAAGATTGTTGATTTTCGTTTTTTGTCTATGTATGATGTAACTATGTTTTGCTGCGCTCGTATATTAGATACTGCAAGCCTTAAATAAAAATGCATTAGCTTTATAAATTTTGCGCTATTCATTTATCTCGCACCTTTATGCCTCCTACATATACATTATAGCATTTAGCTATATTCAATGCCATGCGTTCTAGGGTAAGATATAATTTTGATTGTCAAAAAAGTTCAAATTAAAATAAAAATTCACGATGAATGAAAAAAATTCATGATCGTCTGCTGTTTCACTACATAAATAAAAACCCTAACCAAAAAAATTCCAATGTGACTTAAAGTTTCAGTGAATACAATATAAATAAATCAAAATTCCAAGTATACTACTAAAAAATACACATTATGAAAATGAAACTGCAAATGCTCTTTGGCAAAACGGCGCTAAATAGAAGAAACACGTTTATTCTACGCAATCGCAAAAATTTCAGGTACTTATCTGTTCGCGGTGCATTGCTCCAATGAATACAAAGAGCTTTGACACGTTCGCTATTCTTTTAATAATGAGACTTTTTCGAATCCTATAAATAGAAGCAATTTCTTTATCACTTTCTCCAATTTTCTTCAATTAATTATATGTAATTGATTAATGTACGTATAAAAATATCGCAGTTATTGTAACTAATTCGTTTATTGCAATGGCAAATTTTATATATTTTTCATACGTTTGTGAACGTCTTTTTCAAATTTCATCAATTCCGAAATGGGATACGAGGCTGTTGTGTTATTTTTAATTGGAAACGCAAATTATTTCCCAATATTAAATTTTAATTTAACGTTATGATTTTGAGCGGAAGTATAAAGTTTATGAGTAATAGCGTAAATCACGGCAAAACACTTTACCGAAAGAGCAGTCGGCAAAATATATAAACTTTATCTGTCATTCAGCTGCTGCGAAATCGTCAGCAAAGATAAAATAAATCTCCATTTAACTGTCTCGCAATAAGTCCCTCGTAAAAATGGAGCATTCGCAAGTTTTGTAATTATTTCATGTAAGTTAACGAAATAGAATAGAAAAAGTGTCATCGACAAATAGATAAAAATATATATTCTTTAGTTTCAACTGTTGCTCAGCTGTAGAAAATAAACTTTCGGTCTCGCACATTACATAGATCATAGACTGACTATATTCGAATCTTATCCACTAGTTTTCTTTTCAATCCGTAGAATGCAAGCATTTGATGTATTCTATACAGTGCTGCGCATTCTAAACAATTATAACGATAAAAAATAACGGAGTTGTATATTCTCGAAAACTCCAGTGTCACTGCAGCACTGGGTTGGAGACGAAAGAAATCGCAAGAATGCTGCGGTGATGTGGGACCGAAGATGCGACCCATCATTACCAAGTGCAAGCCAGTCGAGCCTCCGATAATGACGGCGGAGGACAAAGTCGCCGTGGTGGTCGGTGGTTCCGACAATGGCTTCGGATTCTGGGCGGCGGATCAGCTGCTCTACCACGGCGCCAAAGTAACGCGATTCCTGGAATTAATCTACCTCTTTTCTTATGATATTAAAAAGTTTAAGTGGTTTCCATCTGGAAAAGCCAAGCTACGTAAAGATATAGTTACGGCAATAATGGCGAAGGAGGAAAATCGCCGAAATCAGATTGAGAGATATAGTCCCCTTTCGCCGTGGCTCTATCATAAAAGTTTTGTCCTGCTGCGCTTGTGGTTTGCACAATAGCGAGCGATAGAGATGCACCGATTACATTTCTTTTCTTACTAATTTTACGTTAAGTCTATATTAACGGAACTTCTCTTCGAGACTCTTTATTTTACTATTATCTTTTATAACGGTGCTATTATTTTTCGGATTAATTTTTAGTTGGACTCAGCCTTTTTCCTGCAGTCAAACAAAATCACTGCATCGGATGATTTTGTTCAAAAGCCATTTCTAGGATAGATATAAAGTTTTGTTTATTGTAAAAATTTTACTCGCGGGTGAACAATATTAATTATACGTACACCAAGGAAATGATATGTATTCAAGGATTGTATAATAGATAACGGTGCATTTCAGAAGATAGTGTTGGCGGACTGCGACATAGACGCGGGAATACTCGCCGAGAAAAGGTTGTGCAAGATGTACGGAAAAGGTCGTGCCAAGCTCTATCCCTGCGAAATAAAAAATACCTGCCAAGTCGAAGGTACACACACCTCCTTTATCCGCTTTTTTTGATGATGTCTAATTTCACATAAATAATGCAAACCGAATTCTTTCTTCTCGGGGATGAGCGCAGGCGTTTTCAAAACGTGCCAAGTCGCCGACGGTCCCCCTCGTATTCTCTTTAACGATATCGATTACATTCAGTGTCTTCCCGATACGCGTCTAAATTACTGTGCCGATCCCGTCAAAATTGTGAGTAACGTGTTTTTTCTTCTTTTTTTTTTGTTCTCCTTCAAAACAAACGATTCTTTCCATACGACAATGAGAAAGTTTTCCTGCTTGCGCTTCGTAGAGCAACATGATGCGCATCACGCGTCTGGGTATCGAGATGATGTCCTGCAAGAAGAACGATAATACCGGCAGGAGCATAATAATCAACTGCAGTTCGATCCTGGGTTTCATGGGCTGGCCCGACGAACCCGAGCCGGTCTACTGCCACTCGGAACCCACCATCCAGACGACCATGGATTTGGCGGTATTTCAAGCACCTATATTATACCCTTTCATCCCTTCAATTCATTCGTACTCTGTTATTTATTAATAATTGTTAGCTGTTGCTATGCTCAAAATTTATGGATATGTGGATTTTCAAGTAGATATTTCTTTTGTAAGATATATCTATATAGATAAGCAACCGAGTTGAAATCGTAAGTTAATACCAAGGAGTTGAAAAAAAGATAAGCTTAAAATAATTCGGCAAAACAACATCGTCGACACCGCGGAACCATTCAAGTTATACTTATCTTTCTATATATATATACGAGTGAATAAGAGAGAGAGAGAGAGAGAGGAAAAAGGGAGAAAGCGCGTGTGCAATTGTATTGCGCAGTTTCCCCATCAGTGAGTCCCGTGTTTTCTCTCTTGCGGAATGAGAAAGGTATATTATAGCTCCGAGGGGCTATAAGGGGGCAACGAGGAATTTCTCTCTCTCTCTCTCTCTCTCTCTCTCTCTCTCTCTCTCTCTCTCTCTCTCACTCTGCGTCGTTTTCCCTTTTGTGCGCCTAGTGTGTGCGCGTATACATGATGTATATGTAGTTCGCACTCGGCGCCGTTTCGCTGATGGGCTCCGGTGCGCTTTTGCGTCTAGGTATATTACGTATTATTTTATTCCGCGACGCGGTCCATTATTTTGCCCTTTTGCCATGAATTATGAACTCGGCGTGTGTATATTGTGAGCGGAATCGATGAGCGAGCCTTTTGTCGTTAAGTGATTTTTCGTAAAGGGCGGGGATTGCGTCTTGGTGAGAAGGGAGAATTTTTTGATTCAAGCTCGCGGGAAATTTAATGAAGGAGGTTTAGCTTACGAAATACTAAACAGACGTGTATTCATGATGATTAAGGGAAATAATTTCTTTTTGGATGAGAGATAAGAATGAGATTAATAAATTAAATTGAATTTTTTGAATGAAATAAAAATTCGATATTAAATTTACTTTTTGCAGAAAAATGGAATTTGCAATGTTACTGTTTAATTTTCTTATTTCGAAGTATAGAAAGGATATCATTTGGAAAAATACAGGAACGTTGAAGTGGCGAAACCCGGAAATTGAAAACCCAAAAGTTTTCAAGTGCGCAAATAACGCAAGATTGAATAACCGAAGGTTGAAGCGGAGGAAATAAAATTTGTTATTAGCTAAAAAGATAGCAAACTTATACATATCATTCGTATTTTTATCAACCTTGAAATTTTTCATATTTTTATTTCTTCTTTCTCAGAATAACAGCTAACAATTATTGATTCAAAAAACAAGAACCGATACTTTAATATAAGTGACTTTCTCCATCTTATACTTCTCTTACATCCTTTTCTATTTTTAAAGACAAAAAATAATATTGTTACACTATCGTTATAAACAATCTATAAAAGTTTTAATAATAGTTTGGAAAAAAATTTGTATTTGTCACGTTACAACCACACGCAGCCAATTTCCCGAGAAAAGGAAAAATAATATTAGAATGTCGTTGCACGGTATATATGCAGGCACAGGAAAGGGGAAAATTATAGAGGTAAAAGTACGTGATACTATATCAGCAAGTAACTCGATTCTCGTACAACCGGGGAGGGTTAATGGTTTAAACTCTTTGTGACTCAGCCGACCAAGTCTAAGCATTGTATTATGCAGCTCAAATCGGAACCCGCAATTCACGCGTTTTTCCCTGTCCTGTTCATTCTTTATTCCAGCATCAATAAGAAAAACATATCACGTGTAAAATGTAAAAATTGAATCTTCAAGCTCCGAACCCGATTAAACGACACACTTTCTTCGTATATATTAAGTATAATAGCCGTGCTTGTTTTAAAGTGCTCGTGGAGAGTTTTTTATCTCGACTACACAATCAAGTCGACTAGCGGATAATTATACTTTGTATAAAAATGGCGTTGGATCTCGTTTGTGGGGAATAAACCATCGCTCTTCAATTACGCCCCTCGAATTTGCACATTATAATCATTTCATTTCCATACTCTTGTCATTTTTATAGCCTCCCCATATATTCACACCCACTGGGAGCACACGTCGGGCACACGTACTCCCATTTAATTTTCAATCGAACTTACGGCTCGTTTCCTTTATACACGAATGGCTTAGCCATAAAACTACCTGGGGCTTACAGCCAAATCTCCTCATTCGTATATATAACCTCCTTTACTTCCAGCAATTTGAATCTCACCCTAAAATACCTTCTTTTGCCAGATCATTCGATTCTATATATATATATATATATATATATGTGCGTGTATTTTATATAAAAGTGCTCAAGCTTCTATCTCATTATTTTCTTTTTTTCTCAGGAAAAATATCCGTTGAGTGAAACGGGAGTACGACTGGTAGCGCTCTGTCCCTGTAATCGAAAGTTCGAGTGCATTGGATTGCCTGATCATCCTGACGAATCGACGCTGATGCGCGATCCCAAGACCTGCAAGCCCCGAGCTTGTAGTCCGGATTTGTGAGTTCATTTATATATCTCTCTTTCTCTATATATATATATATATATATATATTGTACATGCGTGCGGGATTGCTTTTCTTTTCTGTATATACTTGATTCTATTATAAGATATTTTTATTTGACAAACGGGGTTGCCGCGATAATCGTGTTATGGGGAGGAGCCTCGAGCTATCTTTTGTCTATCTTTGAGTTTTCCTCTTTGTGCGAAAGCGTATATATATATAGTACGGTTTCGTGGTGTGAAAAGTTCGCGTCGATAATAAAGTTTGCGCGATGAATTGATTAATGTTTCGCACGTATACAGAAATTCAAAGACTTTGGTATCTTAAAAAAAATGTAAAAAGAAAAGAATGATAACGCGCAAGAAGCGTTATATACAATTTTGAAGTGAAAGTGCTGAATGTAATGGTACAGATTAATTTGAAGATCTTAAGGATTAATGTGTCTTGCTTAAAAGAATATGAAAACGACAGACGGAACAAATGTCTTATGCATTTATAAAGCTGCTTCATTTCTTATTCCTATAATTTTTTCATTATACTTTCTGTCGTATTTTAATTTCCTTTTTTTCGACCTTTTCGTTTGTAGAGCGAAATATATTTTTCCCTTTTGAATCCCACGATTTTCCCTTTTCCCAAATCAAATACAAAGCATTAAAATTCCCATTTTTATGTCTCCCCGATTAAACGTAATTCCATCCCTAATTATGCAAGAGTTGCAATATATATAATAGATTCCCTTATTCGACACCTGTGTGTCCGTGGCTTAATTGCAGTTCCAAAGACAAAGGTAGAATCGGTACGGCACTGGTGCAGATGTTGGAACGCGGTGAGACAGGAAGTGCCTGGCTAGTCGAGCCTCCATTCACGTTACGCGAATTCCCGAGGGTCTTGCATTTTCCACAGGAGGGCAAACCCAAGCCGAAGGACCTCATCATGGTATGCAGCTGTATAATATATTACACGTTAATTCCTTTTATCCTTATTGACGCTCCCTGAATGTACTAAACCGATACACCGCAAATACGTGCACTTGATCGTGAATCTTGATAAATTTGTCCAAATATTATGCAAAATAAAATATTAAATTGGTAATTTTGACGTTGCAGGAATGTCCAGCCGAGTATGAGACTAGCCATACTAAATCGGAAGGGAAATGCCACTGCGAAACGACGCTCAAGAGTCCCTGCAATTGAGCCCCCTCCCAACCCGAATCGATATACTCGGCTGCGATCTTAATTAATTCTATCCGTCGTTTTGAACAAAAAAAAAAATAAGTAATAGTGCGTCTACTCGTCTCTGCAACTGTGTACTGCTATAGAAAATAAAAACGGAAAGAGAGAGAGAGAGAGGAACTTTATTAAACGGATTAAAAAAACAGTATAGCGTCGCGACTTTTTCCCATTGAGATGAAAAATCGTCGGATGGAGAGAGGACGCGAAGTATAACTTCTGGCTTCAATGCAGAGATCAGAGAGGAAAAGAAAGAGAGAGAGAGAGAGAGAGAG
>UELV01082830.1:0-14537 GCA_900490015.1 Megastigmus stigmatizans | reverse complement strand
GAATCGGATTCAGCACATCCAAAAACATGAGGTACGGTACCTTGGATCAATTTATTGTTTCGTTTTACAAATGAATTTTGCGATCAAAAACATGATCAAAAAATGACGTCTTTGGTCGTTAATGGGTTAAGTAAGAGCGATGCGCCTGATCGTGAGCTGTTAATATACTCGCCGAACTACACGATTGCGTCTCCGTCTCCCTCTCTCCCTCTATATGTACATAGGTATATGTATGCAGCGAGACTCTTTCTCTCGGTCTTGAATTTTTCATGACGTACAATGACCGAGGGTGCATGGACTCGCGGTCAAAGGGCGACATTGAAACGTTTCTCAAGGCTCCGCAAGCGCATATATATAAATGAGGAGAGTATCGGCTTATTCACGGCATAGACTTATACTCGATTATAAGTCAGCTTTAGCATTTCTCGCCTGTACATATATATATATATAACTTATAGGGGGCAGGAGAGTGTAAGATGAAGGATCGGAGGAGGCGTTTATATACATATATACGTAGACTTCGCTCTCTCGTAGGACTTGGCGCGCGAGATGATGTATCCCCCTTTTTTCCTTCTTTACGTGGAGTAGACGAGGTGTGTGTGTGTATGTATGTATGTGTGCAGTGCTCGCGCACGTGCCATTGATCATATATATACATATGCAGGAACGCATATACTGACGCGAAATCTCGATATAATACGCGTTATATGCGCGCGGAGTATCGCGCAACCTTTGTTGGCTGGCTTGTGCAGGCGAAGATGCGTTATTGCCGATGCACTTGGTCGCGGGGGTCAAACGTGCGGTTTTTATTTTTTCTCGGGTGGTTTAGCTGCGAGCCGCGGTGCGGTGATAAATCGAGCTAGTCGGATCGGTGGATTTTGAAAAATTTCTGTATATATATATATACGCGCGCCCGCGACTTTCCGAGCGTTGAGCAATGAGCGCGTGATTGAGTACTGCGCGAGTGCGAGAGAGAAAGAGAGGGGTTCAGAAGGGGGAAACGGATGGACAAGTGAAATTATATGGGAAAAGTGAAGTTTTTCGCGCATGCCAGGTTGTTTTGGCTGCTGCGCAGCTTGATAGAAGGTACATATTGCTGGATAGACGTATAACGTAATGTAATTGAGATGGAAATGAAAATATTGAATTTTAGCTATACACTCGCAGTGTTATATACATGGCTTGAAATTCGTTTTAAAACTATAACGTTGCGAGGTGAAATATTTATCTCCTAAACCAGAGTTGAAATAGAGTAATCTGCGAGTGAAAGTTATACAAATGCAGTGCAGAAATGAATTATTTGTTCAAGTGCGAGATTTGCCATTATTCGGGTATTAATGGCGGCATATCGAATCGTACGTAACTTTTGAGTTTAATTAATTTTAAAACAAAATAATGATTTATTATAAAATAAACGCGTGAATCTCAGTTTATTATGTGGACGCATTCGACTATAGTGCATTATATATGTTTAATCTTAATTATCATTTTCATTGGAAGAAATGAAACTAGATAAATAATCAATCAAACATTTTAAGAATTAATATATTCATCATTATTCTACTTTTAAATTATTCAAAACATTATAAATAATAATTTGCAGTTACATGTAACAAACTACCGTTATAATAATACAATGCTAATTAAAAATACCATTATGTTTATATGCGTTCGTTGAATTGCAAATGTTTAAAATATTTATTACAAGTATACAATTATCGAGTTCAAAGCAGTAGAACAAAAGTATCTTATTATTATAAGATACTTGAACGATTTTAAGACTTCCATAATAAAATAGAATTGGTCATTTCGCATAAACCTTGAATAAACATCACGTTTAACGCGTATATAATAGAATACACATTCCTACGACTAGTCAAACTGTATTATGAAACGACGTTAAAGATAGCAGTGCTGCATTTTTCTCGAAAACGCAACAATAAGGTTTAATCTTATATAAATGCAGTTAATAAATACGGCGACATAATATGCCCTGAAAGTGTATTAAGCAATCATTAAAAGCTTTAGTTTATAATAGCTGGTGGCGGCGATCTGCGAAATTCGCTCATAAAATGTTATATGCACACCACCATAAATCATCGTATTAACGAACTAGAAAAGGTGAATGAAAAAAAAAAAAAAAAAAGCACGCGCGGACCAAGTATAATGACAGTCATTTCGATCGAGCGTGGAACAATCGCATTGACAGCCGCTCAACACAATGGGTCCCATAAGGCGATGTGCAGCCCCACGCCGGCAAACAAAAACCGCCTTGTAAATACCGCATTGACAGACAGAGGCAGGCAGTCGCGCGACAAAAGCACATTATTAAACACACATACGCCAATTTAGCCAAAGCGCATTAGCAGAGATCTTCGTAAACGTGCGAAGTCGCGGAGAAAAATCACCGACCGCGTGGCAGAAGTAGAAAAGATGGAAAGAAATGACACGCAGAACGCGCACACGTATATAAATATTTCCCGTATATAGGTGCGCGCGGCACACACGGCTGCACGCGCGGCTGAAGGTAATCGCTGACCGATAGGCGCGACCGAGGCACGCGATCTTGCATAGACACACACACACACACGCACTCACGTGCTGCACACAGAGACAGACAGTCGCGGAGACGGCGAGTTTCGCCCTCGGCACACACTCGCCGATCCGAAGATTAATTTAATGCCCACGTCGTCGCGGATATAGGCAGACCGAGACCGAGTGAGAGAGAGAGAGAGAAACGAAGGAGCGGCTACAGTGCACAGTATGGAGCGAGTCTCACCTGCAGCGGCAGCGGCGGCGCACGCGAGAGAGAGAGAGAGAGAGCGCTGCAGTCAGCAAACCTGATATGCTACCGGACGACAAAAATGAGAAAACAGGTTAAGCTAGCTAGTCGTGTACGCAAAAGCGCGCGCGAGAGAGAGAGAGAGAGAGAGAGAGAGAGGATAGACTGGCACGCAGTAGAGCTGTGGCGCGGTGCGGATTTCTTCTCTCGATTGGCGAGTTGCAGTGGTGCGTTTTCTACTACTGCACTCGTGAGCTGCTGCTGGAGACGCGATTTTCTTGGCCTGTCGCTGCTGTGGCATACGTGCGCTCGCGAAAATGCGTGCTGCACTTTTTTCACCTTTACTATAGGGCGGGATGCTGCGGTATATATACACGGCTACCGATGCACATCGCGAATGACGAAAGTTTTTCGAGAAAAGCAGCGGAGAGAGCAGGAGAGTGGGCGAATATATATATATATATGTATATAGAGCATTATAAGCGCGAAATGGTGCGTGTGTATATGGATTAGCGTTGAGTTGCTGCGAATGATTTGCGGTGAGAGCGAAAATTGCACTCGTTGCGGATTTGGAAAAAGCTTTTGACTTCTTTGCGAAAATGAGTTTCTTTATATACTGAAATAGTAGATGAGGAATGTTTGTATTTGTTTTAAACGAATAAGTTGTTTTCCTTTTATATATTAACCTGTTAGAAACAAGTTATTAATTTTTGTAGAAATCTATCGATTCAAAATTATTTGTAGCTATAAGTTTTAATTGCCTATGCTAGAAACTTATATTTCAATACCTGTATAACAAATTGAGTAATTTCGTTGAATATTTCAAACCCTTTTTTTCTAACAAGCAAAGATTTTTACTACTAGTTTTCGTAATAAGTAAATATTGATATTCTTGTGCGCAATCATTATCCTAATTCTTCTATTTTATACAATACGAATGATTAATACTGGTATGTAGGTTACGAGTTCTTTTAGCACTGCAAGAATAAAAACTCATTAAAACCCATTGTTTACAATTTTACCCCAACTTGAATACTTTTTTACAAGGTTTTCATTAAAATATATTCGTACACTTTTTAATTGCATAGCAGCCGAGTTCAATTAATGACACAGAAACCAAAGTACATTAAAATCAGATCATTAGTAAAATAACGTCGTTGTAATATTACAACTACATCATAATAAAAGGTTGCATAATTTAATTGCAGGTGGCTTTCAATCAAATACAAAGTATAAATAACAAATGCTGCGTCAATTCGCATCACACAATTTCTTTCCATTCACTATTATTACTATGTCCATATTTCATTTCGAACTATACTTAAATTTTATGTAATGCTCGCATTTGAGAGCTCGACAACGTTATTACAATACGTAAATGGTCATATAGAGCAAACAAATACATTTCTCACACGGCCAGTGACGTATGTGTAACGTTTCGTAAGAAGACACACGCGTCGATCGTGAAAAGCGTGTATATATATATATATATCGAAACTCAGCTCTTGAAATCAATGAATTTCCAAGTAGTCGCCTACATACCGATCAACAATTAAATTTCCGAAAAAGTCCACAATATTCTTACGCGCCTGACGCAATCGTACTACATCGACATTGCGATTCCAACGAAAATTATCGACCCCATCCGTGATCTAACTCTTTTTCGTTTCTATATCAACTTTTACAATAATTGATTTATTCCAGTATTGATAAAGAATACATATATTCCAAACAAGAATTACCGAAACAAAACAGCGTTGAAAGACTACGTGATCATTTTGTCAACACAAGTTCCGGAAACCTATTCAAAATTATTATTCGACATAGAATTTTATGATACAGTTTTCTCAGAATATATATCGGTTTTCCATCCACTTGCGTTCGTCCACCAAGCGTCAAAATACACCGTTTCAACCGCAGAGAATCTCGAAAAATTGTCAACAAATCCTCGTGATTTTATTACACTTGCCGAATGGAACACTCACTTAGCCAAGAGTTTAAAATATCCCTACCACGCACATATACATATTATATACACACACGAGTAAATCTATATAGAGAGTCCAGAGAGTCATGAAAGTAGCCTTGTTCGCGATCCCCACCTCTCTCTTTTGCTTGTCGTTATATATATATATCCTCTGCGTGTACACGAATACCGAGTGTGTGCAGCGCGCGCGGAGGGAAATTAAACGCGCGCCACACTGCAGCCGGTTCGTGTTTACAACTATCCTGGAACGCGTTTCTCTCTCTCTCTCTCTCTCTCTCTCTCTCTCACATGGCCGAGAGGCTGCAGCGCGATTAATAACATTACGGCTGACCGCACGTATTTTTCCGTAGCAGCTCCCTCCCCCCGTTGTCTGTCCATAATGCAACTGTGCGACACTTCAGACTTCGGGTACCTGACGAGTGCACTCATCGTTTTCCACCCCTCTCTCACTCTCTCCCTATCTCTCTTTTCTGCCATCATTTTGCGCGATGAAAGTGGACGAGGGAGAGGGAGAGAGGGAGCGGAATTTCAGAGACGTAAATTTTGTCATAGAACGCAGTGCACTCGCGGTCTCGTCACGCGCGGCCGAAGCTCGCAGGATAATATAATGAATGCGCTTTAGAGTCGCGGGAACTGTTGTTTCGCGAGATTTCGAGCGGCTATGGTCAAAGATTAACTTTGAAATGCGCTTATAAGCTGAATGGATTTTAGTTGGATTTCGGTTTCACATAAGAGTCTTGCGCTGTTTCGACTATATTTTGGCTGTACGCAGCTATATGTATAATAAAATAAAGGATGTAGGTCATTTTTTTTGGGATGAAAAACTTTAGACAAAGAAATAAAGTATAATTCTGGAGACAGATCGCGTACTTACCCATATCAAATTTTTTCTCGTGCTTTTGGCGTTAAAAAATTTACGTGGAATAGTGTGCACGAGACAAGGATTCAAAGGTTGTCTCGAAAGAATAAAACGACAATCGCGCTCCACGATCTTACCTGTATATATAGATACATCAGCAATCGTTGTTTATATATATAAGTTATATAAAGTGCAAATAAGCGGCCATCCTACATATCTAGCATCTAATTGCTTAAATCTATAGACAAGCCCCATATACAGTCCTGCTTCATGCATCCATCCCAAATCCTCAGCTTAATAATTTCGCGGTATATCCCTCTCGGCCTCAATTTCGCACGTATCCGCGTTCAAAAAAAAAAAAAAAGGCGAGCTGTAACCAGCTCACGGAAAGCTCTCTCCCGAGACATAAAAATCTGCGAAGCCGCGATACGTGTACATAGTCCTCTCCCGCATCATATGAGATCTTCTCCCTTCTTTCCTCTAAAAAAAGTGCAAATAACACACACACACACACACACAGGCACGCATACTCACGCACAAGGTCTATATAAGTAGTAACGGCTCATCTATCACTTACATCGAGCGCTGTAACATTCATTCCCGGGCACGTAATAAATGAACGCAAAAACCAAGTCGAACACGCATATATTATATGCGTGTACGGTCGCTTTAAAAAAAAACAAACAGAGGGGAGGGGGAGAGGAACGGTCAACTTTGTTTTTTTGTTGTGCTATAACGCGTCTACATACTGCACCGCCCGCGATACATACCTATACAACATAATGCAGTCGCGCTCGCATAAGCAGCAGCGTGTGGGCTCTTACACTGCACACTGCATACATTGCGTATATATGTGTATACGAGTGGCTGGAGAGAAGATATAAATTATATCTGGGCCGGGGCCACGCCCTCCTCCTCCTCCTCGCATCGCGGCGCAAAACTACTCTGCCAAAGGAGAGAAACGTCATGCGGCTGTTGCTGCTGCTGCAACCTCTCTCTCTCTCTCTCTAAAGGCATGGATACTTTTTCTGATTTCGCGCTCTCGCGCGACCCACACGCGCTTGCGATGGAAAAAAAACGGCCGAGATACGACGCCCCTGCTACACATATATGCCGCGAAGACCCGCGACACGCAGTCTGCTGCTGCTGCTGCTGCTGCATGAATCCGAGTTGGCGAGAGGGAGAGAGAACGGAATGAGCCTCGGAGCGGAGGCTTGATTGCGCACGTTTCCCCAGCGCCGAGTTGGCTGCCGCTGCTGCCGCTGCTTTCCAAGTCCGTGTTGACTTTGCGCGCGTGCATTATGCGTGCGCGTGTAGCTATATATACATACTAAGAATCGAGCGACGATATATATATATACACTGTGCTTATCGCGGCGGGATATATATGTAAACACGTATATGTGGCGTACAGTTGGGAGTCGATAACTACTCGCTTCGGCGGAGAAAGTTATGCATGATGTGTGCTGCCGGACTGAGATTCATAGAATTTTTATCTATGGCTTCTCATCCCATCTATGTGTTTTTTTTTCTTTTCGGCGGCTAATTTACGAGTGTTTTTTGTCTGCCGGAATTTCGTCGGAGGTATAGCTGGACGGGGAATCACGCGCGCGCGCGGTTGTTTATGTAAGCGATGAGTGTAAAGCGTTTATCGAACGTTTAGATGCAATAATGAGGCGTAGATATTGAGTAGATTTGGATTTTTTGTCATCGACTCAATATTACATCGACTAGCGCGAGTATATATATATATAGATAAAACTATTGATTTGCTGAAGAAGTGCGATGTAGAAAAAATTAAAAAAGGCCTTGTTTCTTCTTTTTTAAAGCTGCATAATATAAATATATTTAAAAAATTTATTATCACGAATATGCACCCAAATAGCCGATGTATTAATATATTTTGTGTACTGCTGATCGAACGATGCGCAGCAATAAATAATCTATGCATTTGCATTTTTCATCTTATACATTTTTGCAATTTGAAATTATTAAATTGTCGCTGTAATAGTCTATTCGAGACCAAAATGAATTATTTTTTTCTTCGTAATAGAAAGAAAGGAAGAACGTATAGGGAGGGGGGGGGGGGCATAATGGGGCAAAGTGGAATAAAGTGCGATGCTAAAAACCGTAATTTTATATGCAGCGGTGCAAACACGACCACTCGCGGAATACATAGCATATGTTTAGCATGAGTTTTCCCTGGCGCGCGCACGGTTACAAAGGTAGGTATTTCTGTAAAAAATAAACATCATTCTTTTACTTTATATGAAACCTTATAGGTTTTTGTTTGATGTAAACATGAAATAAAATGCAGAGAGAGAGAGAGAGAGAGAGAGAGAGAGAGACCGAACTCTATAGCGCACATTTATTCAATTCTTTTTTTTCGCCTTCCTCTGCAGCTCGCTTTCTTTCTATTTCCCCCTCCTTTATAAGAAAAGTATTGTGTTCGTATGCAAACATCTCGTGGGACTCTGTGTATATGCGCCAACACTTCGTTTTTCTTCATTCCTGGAGTTACTGAGTTTTTCTTTTCCCTTGGTTTTTTTTGGCTGACTGAAAGAGAGAAATTAAAAGGAAAACGGCGAAACGCAAATCGTTTCACTTAATTTATTTTTCTGCGAGTCTGCGAAAGAGTAATTGTTATTACGTTTTAATAATGCCGATCAATTACGCATGTCTGTGCAAACATTAATTACTAGCAGTATGTATTATCACGAATTTTTACAACATTCTTTTAAACTCTTTAATGCACTTATAGAAATTGTAATGTAGACTTCGAATATAAAAAATAGTCGGATATAATACTGAAGCGATGTGAATAGTGAAAATATGAAGTAGTATTCCGGAAGCTAATTTAGTTTTTTAATATACCCGAGAAACAAAGTAATGTTAATCTTCCATCCTCATTTCAGTAATTGTAAAAAGGCATAATATCACTCTACTGAAATACGGAAAAATTAATATTATTTTAAAAACCATTGTATTTCGACGGTTGCGGGGAAGGTGATGGTATTTCAATTTTGGCTCAACAAAGATGGTATTTCGTTTGTGGTTGAAAAGAAATGGTATTTCGATTCTGGCTCAACAAAAATGGTATTTCGATTTCGTTTTAACAAATATGCGGTTTCGGAAAAACTATTTCGTCGGAAAATTTGAAGTGGCAACACTGTTAGATATAAAAAATCGCACGACGCGTTAAACAGAATTGAAATACCACCTCCTCCCCCACAACCATCGATTTGATAACATATTAAATTGATATAGTACAATTAAATATGCGTGCTTTATTCGTAGATTATTTAAATTATTCTACTTTTCAATATCATAAGTTCTTTAACAAAATATATAGATATTAAAACTAAATCGCGGATAAGGGGAGGTACCGAAAATTCAAAGCTCTACTATCATAGTAGTGTTTTGCTATCGTCATAGCCGCGCGACAAGGACCTCGTTACCGCTAATCGACAAAAGGTCCTTGCCGAGCCGTCAACGTTTGTCAAGCGCGCGCGAGGTCTGGCACAACTGCAGGAGCGAAACATCATCACAGAGAGAGAGAGAGTCCGACTGCGTTGCTGCAGCATGCAGCGGTATAGGCGTGCGTCCACAGTTTGCTTTCGACCCTGTCACCCGCTGCGTTTCCAACATCCGCCGTGGACTCACGTGAAATGCCATGCGCGTAAAATAGACGGCTAATTCTTGTGTGCGCGATGGAAAATGTGGTAGAAGTATTGCGTGAAACATTAACGATTTGACTGCAGTTGATTTTTTTGTTAGTCAATTTTGTACGGAGATTTCGACCGAGATATTTGATTGTATTTATGTGTCTCCATTGTTAATTTATTGATATGATTTTTCATTACTAGATTATATACTTTGAGGGCAGACCCTTTTCCGACACTATAGTGTATGTAAACTTGAGGATGTGCATCTATCGAAAAATCCAGAGAACTTTTAACTTTGGCCATATACCAGCTCTTCCATGAAGCATATAATTCGTATCTTACTTGCATTATTTATATTGTTCATTTTTACTTCCTTTCTAAGCATTGAGAACGATATGTTTGCACATCGGCTTAAGATCAACGTTGTACAGGAAAACTTTTACAAGCTCTGAAGAAAACAGAAGTCACGAAAAGACATTTAACTCTTAACAAGTTTGGGTGCAAGTGACGTTGACATTTGGAGCAAATTCCTGTCACCTGCTTTTTTTTACAATTCCGTCTTTAAATTCATAATTTTTGACCCGAGAAGGCCCAAGAATAGACTCATCGAAATTTTGGGAAGTTATTTGAAAATGTGCATATATAATCCATCTCCAATCTTGGCTCGTATATGATAAACGCATTATTGGTAATGAAATGAAGCTTCAACCATGTGGAATGATAATTTCTTTTTTCGCTTTTGAACTATTCATATACAATCTTAAACAGAATAGAATTCCGTAAATACCATTGACATAAAGATATCTAAGCTTCAAGCTTTTCAAGCTTATATCAAGCTATTCTATTTATCGAAATAGCGAATATCGCCACAAAAAAAGGATCTCAGCTGAACAATCTCTACTACTCGCAACTCGGAAATTCTACGAGTAAATAAAAATGCAAATTTACCCAGAAGATTATCTGAAGTTTCAATTTAAAGCGCATTTGTATGTAAAAGAAAAATGTATATCCACCGAAAAATCCCGTTACCACTTAATTTTGAAATTGCATCACGCGCAGATATCTTGCTTTCTCCACACAATCCACACACATCAGAAAGAAGTAAAGCAATTAATAATAGCACAAAAAGAAAAAGAAGCCTTTACAGCTGAGGAACTGTAAACATTGATTTCCGGCTCATCCGTTCAGTTCCGGGAAAATCGAGTCGCACACATGCAGCAACGCTTCTTCTCGACTCCGAACTTATATAGTACTCACGGACTTCCCCACGAGTTTAATATCTTGCTCTTGAAAATCGCGAGTTGCGTAATCTCGCTTTCCATCCGTCTGTGTCTGTGTGTGTTCCCTCGTCTACAACTCTCTCTCCCTGGCGGTCGGCCCGCAGCTCGAAATTATTTTTCCTTTACTTTTCGTCGGCACTCGCGCGCGCGCGGTTACGCATAAATAAACGTATACGTCTCGCGCCCTCCCTCCATCTTGTTATTTCATTCGCGTACCGCTCGCGGAAAACTGCTTTAAAATAGACAGCTTCTTTTCGACACCCTTTTTCTTATTATATATATATATAATCGACTTTTGCGCCACGCGGCTATTCGTTTTAACTCTTCCTTTTCATGCGTATAATAACGTCGGGTGAGCTGAGTCTTTTCTCTCCGTTTCGCGGCGGTGCAGCGGTGCACGTTCCCGCCTTCAAGAGGGATGTTGATTTGGAGCATTGAGAGGAAATTTGTTTTTCTTTTCAGTACCGCACCGAGGATAACACGTGTGCCGCGGAAGCGCGAACTCTACGGGTCTGGGCGCGAGGTAATTGATGTTTTTGTACCGGGAATCTTCAGCTTTTGATGTTAAGTGTATACAGCGCCGGGGAGAAATCTTTAGGAAAAATGTGGTGAATAACAGGGTAGGTGCTAAGGGTTATTTTCTTGGTTGAAGCTATTGTAATTTACAGCCTTTAGTTTAAATACTCAAATAATATAGGTTATTAAATTAAAATTGAAATGTTTATGTTTATTGTTTTATAATAATTGTTATTCGTAAAAGATTTTGGTTGCACTTTCTATGATTTTGTATATCCCTTTTAATTATTAATAAAAAAAAAAACTTATATAAATATTTATTAATATTAAATAAATTAAAATTTTTTAATTCTTCAAAAAATATTTTCATATTTTATTTGAAATTCTAATTCAGTTTAAAGAGTATGCGATTCTTTGGCGCTCTGTATATTTTATGTTTCAAATGCTGGTCTTGCATGCGAAGATTTGCGAGAGTTATGTTGGTGGTCGTGAGAGAGGCCGATCGCGGGTGATGGAACACACTCACAACACTTAAACAAATAATTAAGGTAAGTAGATTCAAATTCTTTTTTATTCAGACACGTCTTTACAGCTTGGATGCCCGACAGAGAGTGACCCGTCGCCGGTACGAGGATAATATTTATAGTATTGATATTCTATTGTCTTTCTGTTATTGTCTTGGTCATCTTCTTTGTAGTCTAGGCCACAGATGCAGCTGCACGGTGTTTAGTCTGTAGCATTTCCGTTGAGGTGATAAGGTGGTCGAGCTACCGATGGCTAAAGATGTTTGGAGGCTGAGTCACATAACTCGAGCGCGTTAATTGCATACGACGTGTATAAGATGTGCGCGGATCACAGTCTACAATTATTTTATAGTCTCAAATTAATTTAAAATTTTTGAACCCTCTCATATGTGCACTCTGATTACGTATACCTAGACTATGCATGCCTATTTTTAGGTTTAAACTATACATAGATGGTTAAATATTATTTATGTGTTACGTCGCGCTGTTGCACAACTTGTCGAAATGAATCGACGGTTTGGTCCTTTCGAGTCTACATCCGAAAATCTAATAACTCAGGACGACCCTAACAAACTATGTACTTCTCCCTAGGGGAGAGAAATGGAATGATAGGATGGACTGCTAAGTCTTCCTAGGCTTATAGATAGTAAGAAACCCTTTGTGATATCAAATAGTTTCCCACAATCGCCCAGAAAGCTTACAAAGCAGCCTCTAATGATTGGCTAGGAAGGAGTTTGGAAGAACTGCTCCAGGTGCTTTAGTCTGGATGAGAATAATTAAGTGTTGTATTTGTTTGTGAAAGGAAAGTAAGAAGATAGATTACTTTGTATGTAAAAACTTACTCTTTATTTCCTGTTTGCACAATTTTCACAATCTTTATATAACTATTGTTTCGCGACGGATTATTCACACTCGGTTTTTAGTGACTGCGGTGACGCGGAATTCGGAGTTCGGAGTGGCTTCGCTGGCTTCGGTGGCTGGATGGCTGACGTGGAGTTCGGAGTTCAGAGTTTTAAGTTTGGTTGTGACTGCTTGAATTCGGATTTCGCAGTTCAGAGTTAGAAATGTTTCGAGTTCGATTATGCCTACTTTCTCTAATTCGGAGTTTGGAGTTTGTATATTCTTGTGGCGTTGTGACCCGTTGCGCAATAGTGCGACGTAACACTAATATTGACATCGTCATTTGTAGCATACTCCATAGAGTTGGTGGCTTCAATTTGTCTTTTAAAGAATTAAAATAAACAATTAAACTGTTTTCATCGGATTTTGAGAGTGAATTTTTATTCTCCTCTTGCCACTTTTTTTAAGTGTTACATACGAGCATGTACCATTCAGAAGACTTTTTTGGTAGTGTGTCACATTGCACAATTTTTCTTGCTTCCTCGTCAAAATTTCTGAACACTTCCTCCTCTTCTGCGAAATCATCAGATGAGGATTCGTTCATTTTTGTGTTTTTGCATGATGTCTGTATTGGTATGGAGACGTTTTAGATAATATACGTACCGAATGTCTTGATGCGTCAGTTGTGAGGTTAAGTACAAGAACAAAATACAATAACAATGAAGAGGGACGAAAATTTCGCAACCAATCAGAGCGTGTCGTTAAGACTAGCTGGGAGTAAATGATGCTCTTCCGACTCGGAAATTGGGGAGGAAACTGCGTACTTTCGTCCAGGGGATGAAGAATAGTATTTACGCCACTAGGGAGGAAAAACTCGCCTTCGGCTCGGGTGTCAATTTACACGAGTTCTGGACTATCTAAGTTTCCTCCCGAGTAGTGTATACTATTTTTTTGCCTAGCGAGGACAAAAGTGCCGCTGTTTAAAACTAGCCCCGAGAGAGAAAGTGGTATTTTCGCCTTCAGCTCGGGTGTCAATTTACACGAGTTCTGGGCCGCCCAAGTTTTTTCCTCCCTAGTGGCGTAATATACTATTTTATATATTCTACGTTTATTTAAGGTTTTAATAAAATATTATTTTAATTTAATATTAATTTTATACAACAAACCAATAGTATTATTCAAAACGTAATTATGACAGCTTAATGTAATTTATAAATTGTTTAGCGAACAAAGAATATTTTGTACTAAATTAAAATAACGCTGCATTAATTAAAAATAAATTTAAGCTTGCAGATATGATGGATAAGCAACAAGAAATGTAAAAAATTACTGTTATAAAAATACTCGGTGAAAAACTATTGATTAAATTTATTATTCGCTCCTTTATTACGTTCCGCTAAGTCGAAAAAATAAAAATCAACTCAAGAATGCTATTTATGCAGCTATGAAGGAAAACAGGGAAAAAGTGAGCAAACAAAGCTAAAGCCAGAATAGCCAATTCCAGGCGTGCAGAAGGAAAATTCTGCCTTTGGAAAAGCCAGCTGTTTTTCACCGTTGCGCCAAGATCTTAATCGCGCCCTACATGGAAAAAAGGAATCGAATAACACTGCGAGGAAAAGAAAAGAGGCCGCAATAGGTTGGACTAAAAGCTATATCGAACGCGCATTATATCGAGCGAATATATATTTCATTGTGCATTAAAATACATTTTTTTTCACTGAAAACTATCTGGTAACGGATTACAAAAATAAACTTTGATACAACAATATTTTAAAACCAAAAGTGATTAATAGAATTGGAAATGCTTTGAATTTGTTAAATACGCGTAGACGTTTGTTTAAGGGACCGCCATGGAAAGTTTAAATTAAATTTAATAAGTATTTCAATCTGTTCAATGATTAATCATATTAATATAGCAATGAGGTTAAACAAATTAAAAATCATAAAAGAATAAATTTTATTTGAATACCGTCAAGTGCATGAAATTTATCGGCAAAGAAATGCATTTCTTTGAATCAAAGAAATTTTTTTTCAGTGCAGCCAAATCCATCAATGGTTTGGTCAGGATCCTGCGCGTGGCCAGA
>UELV01082823.1:0-19648 GCA_900490015.1 Megastigmus stigmatizans | reverse complement strand
ATTTTGAATTATTGCCATTGCATTTTCCTTATGAAAAAAATTCATAAAGTTGAAAATTTCCAAATTTTTCAACTTTTCGTCGTGAAAAACACGCCATATTTTTTTGCGGGAGTATTTTAACAAAAAATCGATATCACCATTTGAAGGAACAGCTCAAAATACGTCGGATATGATCTTTTTCAAATTTTTTAAAACCTTTTAACTAAAAAAAAGGTTTTAAAAAATTTGAAAAAGATCGTTATTGTTTCGCCTTCGCGAATAATAATACAGATGAAAAAATAAAAGATTTTGATTATCGAATAAATAAATAATATATTTAAGGAGAAAAAAATTCAATACGATGTTCTCGCTAACACGGTCGTGAAAGTCAATAAAAAAAGCACACTTCATTATACATCTGTGATCAACAACGCTTAACAACGTTTAACAATACCTAGCAACACTTCGCAACGTTTTTCAGCTATTTTGTTATGAACAATTGCATTGTAGTCCAGCATCCACGACTAGCCTCTTCGCTTGCCGTGCCGTGACCCCCCTTTTATCGATTCTAAAATCAGTGGGGGTAGATCTACGACCCCGGAGGACTTTCTCCTCCGTGTGCGCGGCTAATATGAATATGCAATTAAATTCTATAACGCAACAATTATAAATAATTTTTATATAATATATGTATAAAAATAAAAGTAGATATTCATTAGCGCGAGAAAACCATCGTTGAAACATCAATCAAGTGAATATATTGCTTCCATGATCCATTACCCCAATCGAATAAAAATTATATTAGGTATATTATGCAAAAAAAACGAACGGTAAAAACATGGATATGAAATAATTTATTATTTTATAAAACTCATTGTAAAAACTCTTCTCCAATTTTAATTTTTTTCTTAATAGTCTGCATCTTCCTCTAATTCACAATAAAATAGCTCGCAACAATAAAATAGGTATACGCAGTAAAAAGAAAGCCCAAACAAGGTTCGAATAAAATCAAATCTTCAGAGCAAACGTAAAAAGCTCTACGTCATACATTGGGGCATAAAACATATTAAATTTCAAAGAATTGGATCTCCCATTCCCAAGAAAGTAGAATAAAATATTGATTGAAAATTAGTGTTGTATTGTACTCTAGATATATGTTTCCTTGTATATGTAAACATGTAAAGCAGGATCAGTTCGTTTTTTTTTAAAACACAATTCCCGTTTAGTCAGATTTAACTTCTTTTCCGTAAAACGAGTTTAAATACTCGAAAAAATAGTACAAGCTTTATACGTTAACTTCACGATTTTAATGAGGACCAGTGTCGTGATCTTCGCTTGTTTCAAAACAAATAAAGAGGTAGAAAAGTGAACTAAAAAATTGAAATATCAAGTTTCATGTTTTTATGTATCTTAAAGTGTGTAGTGTTAATTTGAAGTATGTACTTTAACTATCCATTATGTAACATTGACTAACATTGAAAATAATTTAGTTCTGAACTTAAATAAAAAAAATTGCCAGAAGCTAAGAAAGCAAAAATGTGTGGAGTAATGATGGTCGGGCACGGGGTAATGGTAGTCACTGCATAAATTTGCTTTTTGTAAGAAAACTAACTTATGTTGCTGTACGTAATACCAGGATAAATTCACTCCTTAATGTCATTACTTTTGATGCTGTATTGTAACCGTTGACTTATTGCCTTTGTTAAACTTTAAATGCGTTTCTCGATAACCTCTTTAACAGGCCCTGTTCCATAAGAAAAGCATTCCGACTACCATTACCCCAACTCGACAAGCCTCGTTAAATTTAAATCTCCGGACAATGTAACAAAATTATGAATAATTTTTTGAGTCAATTTTATTTGTTGAATCTTCTAGATTATTACAAAATCAAAGCCAAAGTTATTGAATACTATAAAAGTATGAATAAAGCTTATTTACGAGATTCTTACATGAAAATCATGCAAAAACGTTTTGTATGAATAAAGACTTATTAAATAAATTTTAAATATTACTTGAACATAGAAATGGCTGGGAATTATATTGACTTTGATATAGTGCTAAAATCAAGACGTGGCAGCGTTTATATTTCTTAAAATAAGGGTGACCATAATTACCCAGTACCACCATTATCCCGTTCTACTTTATACCCCAAAGCAATACAATATTATAAAGTTAACCTCGAAACAGACGATGAAGTGGCATCAAATTTTTTGTTTCTATATTTCCTGGAATTAATTATTTGTACTACAACTTGTTTAATTAAAATGAAATGCATTATTTAATCTTACCGGTAACTCAATAGGCTTCAATATGATAATTAATATTCACGGAAATCGCTAATTTCAATAATTAACCACCGAGTCGACATTTCAATTATACCTGCGGTTCAACAATACCTCCCGATTTTTCATTTCATTCTAAGCCACAACTCGTTAGTCACGTCATACAATGCTCTTCGCCGAAGTAACCTCTATCGATTCCCATGCACTTTTTAAAAACCGAGTTATGAGATATCATAGTATAAACTTCTGCATTCTCCGAACCGTAGCTGACTCGGAGAATGCAAAATCGGATTTGCCGATTAACAAAAATGCGAAAACGCAGTTCTCTCGGGACTCTCGAAAAGAGTCCAGACTAAAACTGCGCATATATAGACACGCAAATAAAAGTCAAAACCTCTACCAATTCATGGCGACTTAGTTACTTTAAATTCAATCATTTGTTCCAACATTCTAACCAATAAAAAATAAAAACAAAGTAAAATAGATAGATTTTTAAATTTAAAACTAGTTCCGTAAATTTAGTTAGTAGTTTCGTAAATATCGAGCGTGACATACACAT
Source organism: Megastigmus stigmatizans (assembly GCA_900490015.1). Taxonomy (NCBI): domain Eukaryota; kingdom Metazoa; phylum Arthropoda; class Insecta; order Hymenoptera; family Megastigmidae; genus Megastigmus; species Megastigmus stigmatizans. The sequence goes on along the minus strand of UELV01082823.1, from coordinate 16,828 downwards.
ACAAAAAAAAAGATGAAAATGATAAGCCGTAAATATTTCATACATATACACAGGAGGGAGGCAGTACAACGCACAATAGGGATAAAGTAACTTTTTTTGTTCAAAAAGCCTAGAGCCTACAATTGTTAACAAAATTGAATGGTTTTCTTTTTTTTTTTTTTTTTTTAATAAAAAGTCTCCAGATTACAAAAACAGCTAAGCTCAACATTTACGAGAGATAAATTTAAAAATTGCGCCAGTCAATTACTTATAAATAATTAACAAAAGAATAATTAGAATCCGTTATGAAATGCATATAGGCTTTACACTTTTTTGACCAAAAAAAAAAGATGACATTTTTCCCACAGCGTGAGGGCGGCGGTCCGTTGCGATAGCGCATACACTACAGAGAGGCGTGGCGCCAAGATTCGGAGTTATGAATGAGCCTCGAGGGTACGTCTGGCCGAGCCGTTGATAAGCCTCGATACTTGAGCCTCTATACCCCGGCCACCTGTATTGGGTGTCAGGATTAAGGCTGCACTGTCTCTCCAGCCGCTCTCGCCAGAAAGAGGGAGCAAGAGAGAGAGAGAAAGAGAGAGGAAGAAAGATTAGCAAGTTTCTCCAAGTGTTAGGGGAGCTGCCATCGGACTGCGCACCTATACCTAGACTTGGCAAATCCGCTTTATGTCCGTTAACCATCGACGTGCAGGTTCTGTATGCGCTTGGCTCAGCTCCCGGAGAGCTAAAAGCTTCGCCAACGAAATAGTTGAGAGATCCGACTCTCGCTGAACTCACCTCCTCTCCCACCGTCCCGCCCCTTCACAATCCATTCATAAACACGTATATACTCCTCTACACAGCCGAACGCATTCTGGTGGAACGCAATGAAATTTAAACCTGTGAGTTGCTGCGCGCGTATTTGCGTGTGTGTGTGGGTGGATGTGCGCAGTTGCGGGGATGGATAGAAAGAGAGAGAGAGAGTTTGAAGGTTGAAAATTTGAATGCGTCTCGGTGGAATGCGTCGCTCGCGAGCCGAATGTAAAGTTGCGAATACCACGAGTAACAAACAAATGCTTTTAGGGTATTTAAAAACGACGGACGAGGGCGAAAAAGTTGTTTCGGGGCGAGGGAGGGGGTGAAGAAAAAAGGAGCAAGGGATGGGTAAGAGAGGCTGAAATGAAAAGGGAGAAAACAATTTCAGGAACTTGGCGAGTGTATGCGAGATATAGATATACTTCCGGGCGGAGGCTCATATGTGTGTGCAGTATGTATAAGTGTAGCGAGGATATAGTTTGTAAAGTGTTTGTTGTCGAAAATGACAGATGCGTCGATCTATGGGGATACGCTCGGAACTCTCCGGTATACACACGACGCGACTGCTGCGTGCGATGTTTCAGGTTGATAAGTGATCGTTTGTATGCTATACGACAATTTATCGCTTTGCACTCGAGGACCTTTCCGCACAAATGAGGTTTAATGCTGTAGCTTTGCAACTTTAGAAAAATTTTTATTTTTATAAAATAAAATAACTTTCCTCACATCAGAATAAAGTATAAGTATTATATATTATACGAATTGTTGAGCTTATTTAAGCTAACCGTTATACACAAGTAAGGTACAACTACGGCGACTAAATCCTGGAATAAGTTAATCCGAAAATCTTGAAGGAAGACAACCGCGAAATTCGCAATCTGATAACTGAAGCTTTCTCAAATTTTGTACTTCTATAATGAATCTCGAGCCGTTCTTCGTGTAAAGCAAACTGAAAAATTGATGATACACTCGAGACAACGAGAAGCCCGATAAAAATTACACTGTCGGCGCAGCAGAAATATTTTGTACTTCTCCGTGTATCTTTTATCACAAGCCGGATTCATTTGTTTTCTTTTTTGTTTTGCAGTGCAACTCTTACTATCGCGAAATTGCCACGAATCCCGCTATCACCGCTTGAAAATTTCAACTTACTCCATCGCAACGATAACACAGCTTCGCACCAATAAATAGAATTATCAAAAAAAAAAAAAAAAAATAATCAAAACGACGAAAGTTTCGCTTTAAGAATTCCAATATATCCGCGAGAACGGGGCACGACGGCCGTTTCCAAATATCGCCATAGCCTCGAGCGCTTCGAGAGCAAACACAGGCTGCCGGCGACATTTAACAAACCCCCTCCTCCCTCTATCTTCCTCTCGTATAGCCGCGGAGTGTCGTGTCTATATATAAATACACAGCAGGCCGAGACGCGTCCACCTCGTTACGCTTCTGGCCTTGCCTGTTCTCTATACTCTTTCTTTCTTGGCCTGGGGTCCGCGCGAACGCCCGCGTATATACACCACACGGCCGCAAGCTCCCCTAAGTGGTTCTATCTCCAACCCTCGCACAAGCTCTCTCAAACACACACACACGCACACACACACACACACACGCACAAACACCAACAGAGATTCGAGTAGGAGCGTCAACGCGCGCGCAGTGCAGCAGCAGAAAGAGATAGAGGGAGAGAGAAAGAAAAAAAAAAAAAGAAGAAAATGAGAGCGAGAGACTGAGATAGTGGGTGGTAGAGTTGCAGACAGACACATACTTCACATTGCTCGCGCTGCTTCTGACGTAGCAGCTCCTCCTTCCTAGCCTTCCAGATCTCGGTGCCCTCGCGCACCAGGCGTCGCTCCTCGTCCCTCCGGGCTGCCTCTAGCGCCTCCGGCGTGTAAGTCGTTTCCGCTCGGCTTTCCATTCTCCTGCCGCTGCACACCCTCGCGCCACTCTGCTTTCTCTCCTCTTATATTCTCTAGCTCGTGTGTCCCTCTCTCTCTCTCTCGCCTCGCCGGCAGCTCCTGGTCTGTACACACACAGAGAGAGAAATACCACCGCATAGCGGCTATGATTCGAGACTATGCACGAGAGCAGAAGGGATGCGTTTGTGCACGCGCTCGGAGAGGGACGGGGGGAGAAAAAGAAAGGAGCTCGCGCGAAAGAGGAAGAGGCTGGCTGTGCGAATGCGCGTGCAGTCGAGGCATTTGAGCGAAGCGCGTCTTATACGTATCCTATGTGTGTGTTCTGGCCATTGTGTTTCGCACGATAGATGCGAGATTTTTCCATAAGCGTTTCGAGACCGCGCGCTGCTCTTACTGTGTTCTGTAAATGGAAATTTCAAGCGGGTGTCATGGACATGATGAGATCGAGTGACTTGTATGCTTAGACTCTATATGTGCGTGTGTAACACCTTTTTCGAAGAAATTTACCTAACGCTTGCTCGTTTGCTTCGTGTAGTGCGTGCCGGAATATATTGAATGTATTGATATTTCGAGATCACGAAACGAGCATTTTCGGTGCCGAGGAGATTAATTGCGAGTGCATGTGTATTCGTTTGATTTTTCTGATGAAAAGCAGAATAAATATATAGAAGATGATGGTTAAATTCATTGATTTAATTTCTCATTCAATCGATAAAATAAAAACAAAGCTTTTTAAATAATCCATTGTATACGATCAGAGTAGTGATTATCTCGTTTATAAACTCGGTTTCGTTTTCGGTTGGCGATACAATTAATACTTTTTTATTTTCCAAAGGGAGAATTTTAATTTAACATGAAACACCTCCGAGAGCTGGTGCGAAAAAGTGTTCATTTTCAACTAGCATTACTTCGCAAGAGCATCTCATAACCGCGTGACGCGGCGTAAGACAAATGGCACGAAAATTAATGTTAATTTGAATGACAAGTTAGGGGCTGAATTTTGAATTGCGCTATTTGCAGCAATTCACAAATGCAAACGTAAACGTGTGCGGAAGCGCATATACTTACATTTGCTCTTATTCTGAAACAAGTGAAGATATTAAAATAAACTGTTGAAATATAGATATGAAATTTAATTTTAAGGGGACGTGCTCGGAACGATTCCTACCATAGTAATTCTTGGATTTAGCGAAATATATAAAGATAGAGATTTATTTTTGGAAAAATTCTCTGTCAGTACCTCAGTAGTAATGTGAAGGTTACATGTTTCTCGTTTTATAAAAATTCCATCTACAATTCACAGAGATTTTTATCTCTGAAATTTTCCAGATCAACGATTTCTATGAATTATGGATGAAACTTTATGAAACTGAAAGCAGGCAATGTTTGCATCATTATACCGAGGTGCTAACAAAGAGTTTTTTTTTTAAAATTAATCTCTATCTTTGTATACTGCGTTAAATGCAAAAAGCGTTAAAGTTCATCTTTCCGGCGCTAGTCCTCAAAAATCTCCTGTAAATTTATTACGAACATAGAACGTAAACGGTGACTTCTATATTATTTCCATTATTTTACACGCCTATGCTCAATTCGTCGGACAAACATCCATAAGGTCAGCAACGAGGTGGCAGAATGAAAATATTAATCTCCAAGGGAAATATGTCCCTTTGCTACCGCTTGTGCACGGACACGGTCCTCACGCGTGTATTTTAATCAGGACGCACTTAAATTTTCTTTGTTCAAAACGAAAATGCGTGTTCTCGTCGTCCGCGTCGTATACGGTCCGGAGGCACGAAACTTGGGCTAGACGGGCGCGAGCGAAAAAAAAAACAACTTTCGACAGGAACATGTTTTGCAACAACGAGGCAAAAGTATGATACGGAAAAGGAAAGCGGAAAAAAAAGAACAGCCTCAAAGAAAAACAAAAGTGTGAGAGTGCGAGAATGGGAGAGAGAGAGAGAAGTCGAGCAGAGGGTAAAAAAAGGAAAACTTTCAAAGAGGAAATTGTCGAGAGTTCTAGATGCACTTTGAAGCTCTTAATATGCTTTTTAATAGCCATTCTTTCAGCTATTTTAATAATGCCTCAAAGAAGGCGGGCGCATGGCAGCGAGCGCGCAAAAAGAGCAGAAACATTCGACGCTCTCTCTCTCTCTCTCACATACTCTCACTCACTCTCTCTCTCTCTCTCTTCGCCCAGCAGGAGACCGAACTGGCCAAACAACTTTAGCCGGTTGCAAATTGCTATTGAAAGCGAAACATTTATAGCCGCGGGAGAAGGAGCGCTCGAGACAAAAGTGCACTGCTGTTTACGCAAGCAAAATCACCCTCTCTCTACTCTCTTATAGCACCGTTACAAAGCAACAGCAACAGTAACAGCAACAGCAGCAAAAACGAGCGTGAGTTAAGCAGCGTAAAGCTCCGCGCGCACCCGCGTGTATACACACTATACCCTCCCCCTCCCCGAAAACTCGTGCGAAAACGTGGGTGCGTATGCTTTATAAATATGTATATACTTGCCGTTCGTTCGACGCGCAGGAATACGTGAGAGGCTCTAGAGCGAGGTAAGAAGTGGGAATGCGCGGACGGGAGAGAAGACCAGGACTACAGCTCGAACGGAAGGGCCGGACGGGAAGGGGGAGGAAGGAAGGAAACGTCGCGCCGCCGGCTATGAGTTTCGTCTATCGCGACGTCGCTCCCGCGTACCGAATTCACACACACACACACACACACACACACACATGCATGTATAGCAGTGGCCGACACTTGTATTGGTATACTAGCGCGCCGCGCGGGTAAGAGAAAATTGAGGATTCGCTCGCGGCGGCAGCGCGGCAGAGGAGGCGCCGAGCGACCTTCGCAATACTCTCTCTCTCTCTCTCTCTCTCTCTCTCTCTGTGTTGCGCGACGACGACAACGTCGCACGCGGATGTATATATTTCAACGTTCTCCTAGCCTTATCTATATGTATAGATTGTGCAGGTTTGGTGCATTGTGTACCAATCGATGCACGTAGCCTTTTCTTTTTTTGGAGGACTTGTATAAAGCGCAATATTGTGTGCCAGTCGGTCGTGTTCGAGAACTCGCGGTTGACAGCTAAACGAGCATAGCCCTCGTAATGGATCTTTCTTTCCTTGTGATCGATGCTCGCGGCAAACATTTTAAAGTCAAACGAGCTGCTTGGATTCTTTAATTTTTATTTTAGTATACCCTGGTTACTTTTTTAATTCAGCTGATTTATTAATGTTTCCCGCGGTATATTTGAGAAAATACGAAAAATGATCATCTCAGGGCATTCGATCTCAAACACAAATATGAGTACACTAAGCTTTGTTGAAAACAACTAAAACTATTCCCTCGTATCCGGTTTAAAATCGAACAAGCCCTGAAGATTTACAGATATGATGTTGAGAGAGAGAGAAGCGCCTGTGTACATCCCAAGTAGAACATAGCCGTATCCGGTCAGACATGTTAAACCCTTAATTTCTCGCATGATGTTTCAGACGTGAGCGGCACTAAGATAATAGAATCCGAGATTAACCTGAGGATTAACTGTTTCAGACTCTGAGAATGTCTTATATTCCTATACCGATAGCTATTTTCCAACTGGAATATAGCTTACGCGTCAAATTCAACCTTAAATTCGGATCAGGAAAATAGAGAGAGAAAAATCGTACGATATTGAAATATATAAGTATCCAATGAATGTTTTTCGCAGCGTAATAAAATATTATATTAATTAATTTTTTGTTTTAATACAAATAAAAACGCGAGCTTTAGTAATTCATTAACATTTAATTTAGAGAAATATTTCTCAATTCTTCTGTTTATAATAACTGTTTATATACGTATCTGTATGTATGTAAAGTAAATACTTCTTGTATATGAGGCAATTTAATCAAAAAAGATCCAGTGTACATACGATATTATAAAACCTATTCATTACGTATATTTACCAAATTTTTCTTATGGATCTCGATTTCGTGTAAAAACGCAGAAAAAGCTCGTTTTATTCATTACCAAAAAAAACAGAGTCAAAATAACAATCAATTTCGAAGTAACTTAATTTTCCCCGTATTTGTATACATTTTTTGTCCACAGAACTTTGTATTCACGAAAAAGCGTCTTTCTTTTATACGGCGTGGCACAATAAAGAATTCCTGCACATAATATATTTTTGTCGTTGTACAATAACAAAAGCATTCCTATACACATCGTCAGCGGAGCACAAGCGCGCGCGCGGCTCTCGCAAAAATAGTTGAACAAACAAGTTTTTGTTCGTCCCTACCCTGTCTTAGCAGCTGAAAGAACAACTTTTACCAACCGAATAAATCAACAAATACCATAGAACCAAAACACCGATTGTTTCAACGAAATTAATTGAGCTCAGCCTTTTGCCTCGCGCGACCAACAAAATACGCATCTTCGTTTAACCAACGAGGGGGCCGATGTCGAGCTCGTGCGATAATTGAAAAATCCCACGTTTCTCCGAGCGCAGCGATCCGAAGAAAAATAAAAACAAAAGTAAAAGGGAAGGACATAATTTCTCTTCGTTTACCAGGCTCTCAAACAAAATATGTAAATAGATTCATTATGCTGCGCGGTCCAGCGTTGGAGGAAGCAAGAGAGAGAGAGAGAGAGAGAGAGAGAGAGGGGAGGGTGGAGTATAAAAATTAACGCTCATTTGCGAAGACCTCGGCGTTGCCATTTGGTGGATAGCACCTTGCGAGGGCGCGTAATTCAGTTTGCCCTGCAGCACCTCCTTGTGTATAACTGTGTGTGTATATATATACATGTATATAGAAGAGCGGAGAGCCAGAGAGAGAGAGAGAGACATCCATAGGAGAGTGCAAGTAGACACTCTCGACTTACTCTCATGGCTCTGCTGTAATTCAGCCTGATGACGAGAATCCACTGATAGCGCCGAGGCTAAATAGGTTGCGAGGCTGGTGCTGCTGTTGCTGCTGCTGCTGCTGCCGCTGCAGCAAGCGCCCATCCGTTACTGCCGCAATACTATACTTGCTCGCGGCCCGAATGAGTTAGCGCAACTGCACCGCACTAGATACTAATAATAATAATAATAATAATAATAACAATAATAATAATAATAATAATAGGCATGGCAGTAGGAGAGAGAGAGAGAGAGAGTAATAATAACGGAGCAGAGCGAACAACAAACAGCAATAACAAGAGCCGCCGACGAGCAACTCCGTCGTGCATGAAGTGCAGGCGCGAATGGGACTGCGAAAATTCCCAAGATTTATTGCAGGCGCGCGGCTCCCAGCTTTTCACCGACTCCGCGCTCTTGCACCACGGCCTATATAACCGTACGCGCGCCTGTATCTGTCTCTGTATGTCTGTGTCTGTGTGTGTGTGTGTATGTGTGTGTGTGTGTGTGTTGAATGGAGTGCAGCGACTCGGGAGGAAAGTCAATCCGTTTTTTAAATTTAAAATTTTCCGAAAAAGAGTCTTACTTTTAGTTTAGACGGTATAGACGCGACAACTCGCGATCTGCGAGATATAATATTTAAATGAATCTGCAGGTTGTAATATAATATGTTTGCGGTTTGTGGGTATGTGAATCCATGCTGATCCGTGATTTGATTACAGTGTTCCGTTCGACGTTTCCAACTGACACAACCGTACTGTGTTTCAAATGCCCGCCTGCTTTGAAATTCTATTTTGCAATATTAATGCCGATAATCTTCGTTGTATCAATCTCCAATTGTGGATTTTTTCTTCTTCGTACCCATTTCAGATAATTATATTAAAACAATTGTTTTCTCTTATATAGAGTAGGCTTTGCGATAGTGAAAGCAATGTTTCCATATAACGGTATTTGCAGCTGCATCATAGATTAAATTAATGTACGGCAAAAGATATTAGGAATTGTTGATCTTCTATTAACAAATCCATGTTGCTGACTGACAATTTTACCTTGTATGGTTTCTCTCCTTGAGCTTGTTTGTAACAAAATGGTCCAATAACTTAGTGCTCAAACTCGAAATAGGCCTATAATTCTTTACTAAATAGATATCTCCACTTTTATAGATATGAGAGTTTCCAGATATCAAGTACATGTCCAGTTTGAAGAAACTTATTTATAAGAACAAGTAATGAGTCCAGTATAGATTTATTGCACATAAGTATTCGCATCAAGTTTCTTAGTGTTAGCCTCATTTTGAGCACTGATTTTTATCAATGACTCGTTTAATGAATTGATGACGACATTATTGCTCTTTTACAAAGTAATTAGTGAGTTATAGCGAGAATAACTCGATGATTCGAGTATTTTTCGAACTTTATTTTTAGGCACAAGAAACCACTTATCGAAGTTTTTCCAACCGTTACCTGACAATCTGAACCATGGATATACATAAAAAGATCTCACACTCAAGTTGAAATATTGGTACTGTTACAGTCGATATTTCATCGAAAAAACGTAAAAAATGTGACATGCGAGCTGTTTGCCGAATCTAGCTCGAGTGCCGGAAGTGCAAAATCTTCCTATCTCGAATCAATTATATCATGAGCTTGTTATTCTTGAAATCCCATCCACGCGATTAATTTTTACCAATCAACAACGTAACTTTACCAAGTATGCACGAAGGTAATGAAACATCGGAATTTCACTGCTAATTATACCCAATTCCAACATTTTTACATATATAATCTGACACTTGCGTGTTTATAATTTCGATCGCAAGCTGCATGATTGTAAGCGCAGTTAAAAATTACTTGCAAAATTAAACTCCCCCGATTCCAATTGTTTGGCAACTAAATGGATTCGGGTAATCGATACTTATATTGCCTCCGTTCTCATATACGCCAATCCCCATTCTAAATAAACAGAGATTTTTTATTTCTCTACCTGCATTAATATACGTTCTGATTACAATCCTCTGCGGCTTTACATCGACGACGATGATGATGATGAGACCGACACTGCAAACATTTCGCCGGGAAGTTGTGCGCTAATTGGACCGTTTTTTTTTTCTTTTTTTTTTTTGAGTGCGCACACTCGGGGCCATATATAAACGTTATGGGAATTACCACGGGGGGGGAGCGCGCCGAATTCACACGCTAACGCAATTATTTACAATTTTATATATCCTGCCACGAGCGAAGGGGAGCTTTCCGTTAATTAATGGCCCTTCTATAATCGGGGAAATAAAAACTTCCACAGAGTCTAGTGATGAACATCAAGAGAGAGCTCGTCGAGGAACCAACATATTTTCCAAGCCGCGATTTGATTCGAAAAGACGAAAATTCATTTTTCGCTTTCTGCGTCGAGGAAATCTTGTTTCGGTGGGAAATAAAGTTGGACCGATGGTTAGAAATAGTTTAGAAGCATTTTATTTAGTATTAATAAATTAAAAATAGAATATTTATTCAACGTTTTCTTTTTCCAGTCTGTCCGTATAATATAAGCGATATACCTATGACGAAGACTGCAGGATTTTTAATTTAAAAAAGTTTGACCCTTCTACCTACCGGGAAAGTTAAAAAAAAAAACTATAATGAAAGCTTGATTAAACCTTAAACATGCTCTCATCAGTTGAGCTAATAAAAAACACTGTTTCGTGAGGCCTTTTCACTAACTCACTTTGTCAGAGTATTGTTTGCAAAAAATCAATTTTCATTTCCTTAATTGTTCCCATCGGTAAAGAAGGTATAATTTTTTTCCAATCAAATATTTTTGTCCACTATAAACGATAGCGCTTTACATCTCTGTATATATAATTATATTTATAATTTTCGCGATTGTCCTGCAAATGAGAATTCTATTGATGTCTTTTTAATTCCTGCTGATCAATTAGGAACATGGACAAACGATTAATAAGCCAGTAATTTCAAACGTTATAACATTTTATTGTTATGAAATTGAAAGGCTGACCTGATTCCAAGCCTCATTATAATAATTGCCTATGATGCAGCGAAATTTCATTTAATCTTTTTTATAAAAGGTTTTAAATTCAGTATCTGTACGAAACAGGGAGAAATAATTGAAAATTCGTGTAACTGCATTGTTTATTTGCTATTTACTGTATGCAACAATTTTTAAAAAAAAACTCAATCGGTCTATCCTAAAATTCAATTTTTTTTATCGCACGCATGAAAATTGTCCTTTTACTCTCTCTCTCCCTCCCTCTCTCTCTCTCTGTCTCTCTCTCTCCCTCTCTCTCTCTCTCTTTCTCTTTATCTCTCTGATCAGCGAGAACACTTTGATAATTAGTACAGATAACATAGTTAGATTAAGTACAGATCAATGTTAAATCGCAAAAAAAATGAAGTGCATCAATCGGTCCATTATTTGATTATGACACACTCAGTATCTCGCTTTAATTGCTGTGTAAATTCTAATCAATCTGCCGATTGAAAAACTTTGTATTGATAAATCAACGGCACTAGCATGACAAGCTAAATTTTTAACGATCGACGATGTTGACATAAATTTCGCAAGATCGATGCGATATTTTGAAAAGCCATAGTTCAAAGTGGCACGTAGGTCAAAGTCATCATCATGTGATAATAATTGTAACGAATGTCGAAAAGTCGCAAAATTAAAATTTCATAAATCTAATAGTGAGCATTCGAAACAATCCTATAAAAACTGTGGACGTTCTAACTTGCATTTCACAGATGTGATGATTCTGCAGTAAGTTTTAAATAGAATAGTTGATAAATCTTCATTTTCTTTCAATGCACACCGATTCATGACACTCTCAGGCCTTTAACTTACACCTTAACAACTTTTCGCGTTGCCTGGGCATTCGGTCCCTTCGATACAGCCGAAAAAGGTACATCATCGTAGCTCTCAGCGTACGTAAGTAATATTGTATAAGCTTACACAGATATAACGAGAGAAAGAGAGAGAGAGAGAGAGGGTGGGGGAGAGAAAAGGAGAGAGATATGTTAAAGTGGAAGAAGAAAGAGCACCGCCGAGTTTCACTTGTAAATCATTCGAGATAGTCGGGAAACAACGGCTGCAGCGGGGGGATGTATCAAGTGCAAAGCTCCTTGAGAAAACATGCACACATTAGACTTTAATCTATGAGCCGCAGAGAGAAAAGCTCTGTTTGCTCTTTTTTACTCTCTCCCTCTGCGCTCCCTTCTCTCTTTCTCTCTCTCTCTCTCTCTCCAAGGGGCACTGAAAGTTTCGCATTTTCCCGTGCATTATTCGACGGCAAGTTTCGCGCCAATATATATGCTCGATACTCCGCCGTCTCTTTCAGCGCTATAAATATGTAGCTGCCTGCTTTGAATAGGCAATCCTGACCGCGACTATGCATACATGTATATATATATATATATTTATGTCTACGTGGGCGTATGGCTGTGTGTATATGTGGTGGGCTTGCTATATATACATTGTGCAGTTGGAATTCAGCAAGTGAAAGATTTAGCGATAGAACTAGGGGAAAATATACGTATAAAATGCGAGACTATACGCCAAAGAGGAATTGAAGGAAGTATTTGAATCTACTTATGTTATACCGGTAGATTGATTACGCAACGATTAACTCGTGAATTCTAAACCGCTGGTGTGGGGCTTATTAATATACACGACTTTGACCTTACTTTTGCTCTGAGGAAAAATATCTTAAATTATATTTATAGAGAGGAATAAAAGGTTTGAATTTATACATCTACTTTTTGCCAAATTGCAGCACATTCTCTGTTTTTACTACTTCTGCGAATATTTTCTTGTGGTTTTCGTAACAGAATTTCTTATCACTAAATTTATTACAACTAAATTTACAACAACAAAAATGCTAAATAAATGAAAGCCTTTTTCTCAATTTTCTCGTTCAATCAGACAATGTTTTAGCTACCAACAATGTATTTTTAATACAGGGATAAGGATAAAAATATAATAAAGTTTTCTAATGCGTTGTTTCTTTGTGTGGCAGAAATAATCGTGTTATAGTCTCCAAATTCAATAGAGTATTCGATTATTAACTTTGCTCGATATAACTCAATATCAGTTTTTTTTCCATTATCCGGGTGCTGTTCGAGTCTTGTTTATTAAGCCAGTAGACGACACAAGGCAATTAAGTGCACTCGGCTAGCAGTGAACCATTAGTACATATTCATCGAATGTCATAAATTTATGATTCAAAAAAACCCTCATTCGGAGTAGCAAAAAGGCAATGAAAATGACAAAGTGTAATGTAACCGGCATATGTGTCTTATTACCCTCGTATATCTTACCTGTTTTAAGCTCAATGAATTAAAATTGATAACTCGATAACCATCACTGAAAGAAATTTATTATTTTGTTTTTATCAAACCAGATTTTAATAAATCAATTTAGTTAATAATAAAATACATTTAATAATACATTTATACTTCAAATATAATATTCAAGTACGAATAGATTCTAGAAAACGGGACGGCGCGCTGACAAAATATTTTTGTACAAATAAGTAGAATTTATCGATCATCATCGAACTATAAAATTTAAACTCAATACTATACTCTTGTAACATGGACATATGCATGATTCCTTATAACCTTACGTGCATCTTTTATTTCGATTTTTCGAGATATATATATATTTTCAACATTTTATAATTTTTTGTATTATATCCTTCATTTCACTAAGTCTTTATTCTCCATTTATACTCATCACGTAAGTTTTTAAGGAACTGCATGTGTCTTAAGCATTTCATCTTACAAGAGTAGTATTGAGTTAAAACTTTATAGTTCGATGATGATCGATAAATTCTATTCATTTTTAAAAACATTACAAACGATAGTCATTTCTTATTGTAAAAATATTTTTGCGTACGCGAAATTCTTTATCACTGATGAGTCATTTAAAATCTATAAGCTTTTCGGATTTAAAAAGCTGTTCAAAATACTCAAACTCTTGTAGACGGTATCCCAAGGGTATATCCTTAATAGCACAGCAGTCAATTGTATAAGAGCATTTGTCAGTGTGTCCGAGAAATATAGCTTACAGACCATTATAAGTCGACCGTTTGTTAGTAAGCCGTTATTTTCATCAAAGACAGTCTTTTCCTTTAAAATATTTAAAAAAAAACATAGTTCCCATTCGCTACTATTTCATTCGACAACTTTTCAACCACAATAACCTCTTTTATCCTTTTTTATCGATAAAAGACACTACCGACTGTTAAAAATACACCTAACGATATAATGTTGATCTATTAGGTTCACGAGAATAACCATCGGGATACAAATTTAGTGACCAGTAGTACTCGTTATTTTCGCCTGTCGTAAAATCGGGATATAATATACAGTCTTCACCAACCAATTGATAATGTGAAAAATATTTGATTATCCAAGTGTAATTGTACTCTTTAATTTTGATGTGTCAAGCTAGATTTCATGAGGATGCAATTATTTACAATCTCGGGTGTTGAATTAGTACCGCTTTGTTACACAACGAATCGACAATATTCAAATTACAACAGTATATAATTTCGTTGAATAAAATAAAATAGTTGAAACTTGAATTTAGCGTTCGCAATAATTTCTAAAGAAGCAAGGATGAATTAATCGATCCCAGCGAACATAAGACTTTGCAAAGTAATTCTTTATTAAAATTCAATCGCGATATTTCGAAAGTCTATATTACTCCCCTCTTCAGGCTAAGCTGAGTTAGATAGATAACATATCTTTGTCAATAGTATACATTCTAGTGTTAGAAAATTCAAAATTTTCAATTTTAAAATAAAATAGGTTCTCAGAAACTTCAAATGTTGCAATAGAATTGTAGAATATAAACAATGTCTATATCTTAAACAGATAGATATACTCATTTTTTGTTGTTTTTGTTGTTGGTGGAGGTGGTGAAGCCCCAGATAACAATGACACGATACCGTACACCCACATTTGCGAAGTGTATAGAGCACTGCGCTGATTGACATCTCGCACACGGTATAAAAAATGAAATATAAGTTATTTGCAAATCCAATTTAAAAAAAATGATATAGCTGGATGTTGTGAAGCATTTAAAGACACAATTTAATTGCTCACGGGTATAGATATCCGTTTCGAATGGCAACAAAATTGAAAATATCGTTACATGAATTACTATTTTAATTCAAATAAAGAATCATATACGTTGGTTTGCATAGATTCTTAATTAAACATTTAAATCATTTAGTGTATACATATTTTATTTTTAAATAAATTCTGTTCTAAACATTTCCTAAGATCAAATATTAGAGTGTATTGTAATCCATTGTTTCGTAAGACACTAATATTTTGTGACAAAGATTATTGGAAGTTAAGAGAGCTTGAACTAAAATCAGTCTCCATCTACGTACTAATTGTCATGGCGTGTACCACGTGGACGAATAGTGATGTAACAATTTTCAAATAAATACACGCGGCCCGTTATTCAAAGTGTGAAAGTGAAAAATTGAAAAATGCTATGTAAAAGCTCAAACAGCATATAGCGAGAGTGCGAGACTGGCTTTTCCCTCGTCGACCGCGCGTGCAGTGTGTATATACTATATACAGGTACACAGCTGCATAATAGAGGAAGGCGGAGAGCGCGCGGCTTTTAAAATCGGGGTCGGCTATGGCATTGCAAAAAGCTCGGCCCTTCGATTGTCCGCTTCGTGTATATACAATATACGGGGGTCAACAGCGGCAACAGTGGCACTGGCAACCGCACCGACACGCAACCCTACATACTGTATAATAATGACTCGTTGGAAATTCAAATGAAATAACGAGGAACGATTATTTTTTGCCGGTGCGGTAGCGGCCGCGGCAACGGGGAGCTGTATATACAACGACAACGCGCGCGCGTACACAAGAGTGTCGCAGAACGAAGCCTGCGCTTTTTCCACTTACACCGCCCGGCCGCACCGCGTATATAGTCGAGCACAGCATGCGGCTCCGGTGACGCGGTCAATTTTTTGAGCTTTAAAGGACATTAATTAGCATGACGCGGTAGAGCTGAGCTCCGTTGCGGCGCTTCAACTTTCCATGCGATACTCGCTGTATATTCCTTTTTCTTTTTCTCTCTAGTATTGTACCCGCGCGCTGATGCTCTCCTTTGTTGATTACAAAATATCCTGGCTCACTTTGCGAAAAACTCGTTGGATTCGTGCGGCGGGAAGCGATAAATATATAATAAGAGCCGAGCGACTGGCAGAAACGTCATTTTCTCTCCCTGCTCGAATATTTGCGAAATAAGTGGGATTTGGTTGAGTGTATACGTGTGTGTGTGTGTGTGTGTGTGTGTATATCGTATGGGGAGGATGATATCGTCCGGCTTAAAAGGAGAACATATCCACCCTTCAGAACGAGAATTTAGGTGGAACTCGAAGCCGCATAACTCATTCTAATGGGCTCTGATTTCTGATACAATTGCTATTTACGTAAAATATATGCGAAATATGATACAGTGCCATAAGGCCGCTATACAACTCCCTCTATACACCAACAGCCCGTACTTAGATCTATATGCCAAGCAATATACAGGATATGATATTAAAAGACTCACTTTTATCTCGATACGTATATAGATATGGGAGTTGCTTATAACTGGTAAACATCGATAATGCACTGCACTACAGTGTATTCCACGAAGAAGAATAATTTACTTTTACGTTAAATGTAGTCATTTTATGAATTTGTTTTTACGTGTGGATGTGTAATATCACACAACGAAGGATGTCTGTAATTGTCTTTAATAATCATGAGAATTTACTAAACTAGTAAAGATGTTTAACTTGAACAAGAACTCCATCCCCTTATTAATTTCCAAGGCACAATTTACAAGTTACTCGTTGCCAGACAAGTTTTTGAAAAATTTCCCTTTCAGTTAAGATTTAATCTTTTAATTGTGTTTTTCCACGCTCTACCATAGGGTAAGTGTGTCAGTTATCGTGCCCATTAAGGGCCATGCTCCAAGTTTTCGGTGAATTTAATAATTTTTAAAGAATTTTTGTATTTGGAAGGTTATTTATAGTATACTTTGATGCCTTTACTACTAGTAGGAATTTTTTCAGCAATTACATAATATAAAATAATATAAAATTTTAATCAAAACAGAGAATGAACATTTGAGTTAGTTATCGTGCTCTCTCAGACACGGAAAATTAGTTACCGTGTGTCAGTTATCAAGCAGG
>UELV01082821.1:0-11363 GCA_900490015.1 Megastigmus stigmatizans | reverse complement strand
ATTACTTACACTTTTTTGAGACATCTAAAGGCTACCAATGACCAGGAGGCAAAAACCTTTTCGCTTCATATTTTGGCTCTCTGTATAGTGTTAAGCCTGCTGATGATTTTACTCCCAATAGCGATAGCAATGAAATAATTTCAGGCCTACAGGTAACTGCTATTGAATAATCTGTTTTACATATTTGTAACTGTATTTTGTCGTTAGGCAATTTTCCTGAATCCTGTAAATTCTCTTTTTTTATCCTATTCATAAAAATGAGGATACACATAACATAGAGAATTATCTCCTATATCCATTATAAGCTGTTGTCTGTTAGACTGTTATTTGAACTTGCAATCCAACACCATGATTTCAATTTATTGATATTTAATGATTTCTTATAGGACGCGCTTAAGAGTTCACAACAAGTAGATGCTATTTACACGAAGATATCCAAGGCTTTTGATAGGATAAGTCATACACGACTTTTTTCTATGGTCTGGAGTATTGACATGCCTGGTAACCTTCATTTGTTGATTACATCGTATTTGTCTAACCGTTTACAGGCAGTTAGAATAAGTAACTGTGCATCTTCAAAAATTGCAGTTTCATCGGGGGTGACGCAAGGGTCTCATTTTGGCCCTCGTGTTTTATGCATTTATACAAATGACATTGTCCCACACATTAATTTTGCAAATATATTCCACGAGAGTAAGCACACCTGAAGATGCACTGAGATAGTAATCAGATTTAGATGCGATTTCCCATTGGCCTCGTGTAAACGGGTAATCATTAAATATAAACATGTGTAATGTCATATCTTGTTACAAAAGTCCATTTACTAAGTGAGTATTAATTAGTGTGTTTTCTGTGTTTCTAAAGTGTGTTTTATTCCTCATGTAGATTACATAATTTCGAAATCTACGAGACAAGTCGGTTTTTCAAAAAAAAAAACAACCTCAGATTTTTCTATTTCATCGTCTATCACACATCTTTACAAAACTTTAGTCGTGCCGAATATACTTTATTGCTCGCAAATTTGGGCTCCTTTTACAAATATTCTCAGCAATAAAATTGAATCAGTCCAACACAAATTTCTTACATATTTGTGGTATAAAATCAACAAGCAATTAGCAAATTTGAGCACGACTAAAGTGAAATAGTTTCGTTTTGCAATATTCCCACTATTCGCTCTTTCCATCATTATTACGACTGTTAATATATGTTTAAAATCATTCATAATTTCGTCCAATGTAACCATTTATGTAATTTATTTATAAACGAACATTTGTTTTTTCTCTTCGTAACCACAGACCATTACTAGAAAATATCTGAAGCTCTAATTTTGGTTTTTATTCGGGTGTAAATAGATTGAAATGAGATAGGAACGTTCTTCCTTCTCGGATTTGCAATATTACTTCGCGCTAGGGTTTATTCTTTGAAATCCCTTTCTCTTATATTTAAGTCATAATTTGTATCGCTATTATATATATTATTATGTAAAGGGCTTTGGCCCGTATCATGTTCATAAATAAATAAATAAAATAAAATAAGTCAGTAATAATGAATTAAGACTACATAAATCCATAATATTTACTAATGTAGATATTACCGTTAAATATATAATTAATTAAATAAACAAACAATAAAAATAGAGGTTGGGTAGGAGATAAATCAATTCAATTTTTTAAAACAATATATTTATGGAAAAATCATAGTTATTTTAAATCGGATAGCAGTGATAAAAGTGAACTAGTCTTAATGAAATTTGAAAAATAAGTACTATTATTATCTCTTCTATAAGGAACTGTCCTAATTCAGATAGAAATTAAATATATTATTTAAATTTTATAGATTCTTTTCATTTTTTAATGGCTGGTATCTTAACAAAATACCTTTACCGTTTAGAAAATTAAAAATTTTTCATTTATTGTTTTTCGCACTGGGCGTTTTAAAATGTAGTTCAACGGTTTAATTTTTTTTTTATTTTTGATAAGTTGATAAATACAGAAATATTGAGCATTAAGTAGAAATAGAAATTCAAATTACAATATTTTGTACATATCAGTTAACATTTAAATATACATAAATACGGTTTTTATTTCTATAGTTTAAAATATACTTTAAATTTTAAAATAAATTTTAAATTATGGAATTAGGTTTTATTAAATGATTCATAAACTAGTTTTATTTTTCAAGTGTATATAGTTGCATAATACTCCTATCTTCCCAAGGAAACTCAGAAATATTAATCGCTATCCTTTTAAATTGCTTGTTTTCCACTACCCACCATGTATTATTCCCTCAAGAACTGGAAATAATGTAACAATGAAATACTTTTGTTTTCCTATTATACCAATTGCTGCAAAAATTATGAACTTTTCTGTAAGGTATATTTTAGGAAAAGAAGGACTTGTAACATCAGTCGAAATGATGACTGCGTTTGTCGAGATATTTCAAAAGAATTCAGTGAATGCATTCTCTTTACCGCTGGCAAAAATACGTCCTTATACAACAGCCGTACCATTAGAATATATTGTAAACTCATATGTGGGTGTTGTCCCCATTATTCCTATTACCAAAATAAATGCTTCGTTCAATAGATTTATTGTCTTGCTCTTTTTGGTTTTGATTGTTATACTTATCACATATGTAATACAACTGTCAAAAATCGTAACTAAAGAATTGGCAATGTTGGAAGTCATTGGATTACTTTTTGGAATAGCGATACATCGGCGACCACATAAATTCCCAAACAAAGTATTTCAAATAATTATGGCAATTGTCGTTTTAATGTTTTCTACAATTTTATTTTCAAATATTATAAATTCCATCATAATATATGGGGATGTAAAATTTGATACTTTCAAAGAAATTGATGAGTCTCAGTTAAAACCTTACGTTAATGCCTTGCAAGTAGATTTAATTTTTGGAAATAAGTATGATGTACATGTTGAAAATATGAAGAAGAAAGTAATAATTGAAAATAATTTTTGGCGATGTGCAAATATTTTAAAAAAGGAGAAGAATGTGGTTTGTCTTATGCACATTGCAGAAGCCATAATGCTAATGGAAAAGCCGGAGTATTCAAGGGACATGAAAATTGCGAAACCCATATTTTTTTATGCAAACTCAGTACACTTGTTTGAAAAAGCATCGCCTTACAAACACAAATTCCTTGAAATATTTAGAAGATTATACGAATCTGGACTTTGGAAAAAAGATGAATATAGACTTTCAATATTTCCAAAGTATAACAGAAGTGATATAGTAGTGCAAACTGATTCGGTTGTAAGCCTAGTTATCCTACTTAGTGTTGCATATTCTTTCTCTCTTATTATATTCTTATTGGAATTACTACGAGAATATCTAAACGCTTACAGAAATAAGTTGCATCATTTTTTTTAACTTGATTGAATTTATTTAATAATGAGTAATAATAATGAATTAAGACTATATTAATCTATACGGAAGTGTATATACATCTATAAAATTTAGTAATGTAGATATTACTGGTAAATATATAATTAATTAAATAAATAAATAATACAAATAGAGCAAAACCATAACAAAATACGTTCAATAGAGTTCTGAATCACCTGTAAACTACACAATTGCTTCTTGAAATTATGACTAGCTCGTAAGAACATAAGTATTGCTGACTAGCTAGGACCTTAACAAGCCCTTTGGATCACGAACTTAGCTCAAACTTTGAGATATATTGTTTGGCACCAAATTATGTAAAATGTCAAAGCAGTTCACCCTAATGCTCATATTTACAGAAGTTATGAGCCACTATAATAGTTAGTTTTTCCCCGGTTTTAATCATCAATAACTTTACGTCAAATTCATATTTTTATACGTAATAAGTATTGAATTAAAGCTCCTTCATTCCAGTTTAATTTTTATTGTGTAAAATTATTTTCAGGGTCTTTCTTTCCGAGTTATTAACAATAATATATATATAAATATATATATATAATAACAATAGTAGTAGCACATAACTTCGATAAATTTGAGTGCCAGGGCATAGTATTTTGTCTTTTTTCATAATTTGGTGTCAAAAAATATATCCCAAAGTTTTAGCCAAATCCGTGATCCGGAGGGTTGATCATTTCCTTGTAAGCAGAAGATGAAATTCAAATTACAATAATTTGTGCATATCAGTTAAAATTTAAATATGTATAATTAGAAGAAAATATCTGTGGCTCTAATTTTGATTTTTATTCAAGTGTATATAGATTGAAAAGAAAATGGAAAGTTCTTCCTTCTCGGATTTGTAATGTTACTTCGCTTATGGCTTTCAAATATTCTTTGAAGCCCCTTTCTCTTAGTTTTTAAGTCTTAATTTGTATCGCTATTATATTATCTATTATTATGTAAAGGGCCTTAGTCTGTATAATGTACATAAATAAATAAAATATAAATATGAATACGGTTTTTATTTCTGTAGTTAAAAATTTACTTTTAAATTAGTTTTATTTTTCAATTGTGCATAGTTGCATCGGAGTATATGAATTTGGATGGAAAGGTAAGATATTAATTTCAATGTTTATCCCATCATAAAAGATATAGTTTAAATCTTTCTATTTTATTTGTAATGTAATTCATACAAAAATCAATATGACAACGTTAACAGTTTATTTATTAATTTTGTTGTAAAACATGCTATCCAGAAATATAATAAATTTCGTAAAAACAGTTTTTATCCTATTTTAGGAAAGTCGACAAACTATTAATAAAGGTTTGATCCGATAGGTTATCAAAATTGATCGACGCCGCACGAAGAATCATTAAAAAAAGAAAATTTTGAAACACCTGATTTCATTCCCGTTATGTAGCTCCCAAACAGGTGTTGCTGCTAAGGCAATAAAATTTAGCGTGTGACACACCGCTAATGATTAAATTAAAACGAAACTACTGAATATCTGGTCACGTTATCATTGACAAATTTTTAAATTTAAACAAAAATGACTCATAAATTTTCTTTTTGACGTTGATTCAATTATTGAAATAATTTATTTTTCACCTTATCATCTCGTTTCAAAAAATCATGATAATAAATAAACGTCCAAATAACAATTTTTAATTTAACACATTTTTCTCAATAACCTTCATCTTTCCTATCACAAAGGCAGAAGCTTCCATAAAAAAGCTGATTCCATTATAAAATATCGAACAATAGACCCACCGTCGCCAAGTACAAATCTCCTGAGCTATAGAAAATCCAGCGTTTCGTCAACCTTTTCATCCTCCACCAAAGAAAAAGAAATCATTCTCCCTAAAATAGAAAAAAAAGATCTTATACATACACACGAACCGTTGACAAAACATCATCGATTACGCTTCCAAAGATCTGAAAAGCTCGTGTGCGCACATAAAACACACGCGCGGCGCATAATACAAATTCATAAATCATCGTCGTCGCTTATAATATACCGTATACACAAGCACACGGGACTCGCCCGTGTATAATATAAAAATGTGGAGGCGATCCAGGCGGCGCAGATGCGCGCACTTGTTTGATCGGTGTCTTCTTCGCCATTAAGCCTCACGCACACGCATGCACGCATACACACGTGGGATGTGTAAGGGAGAGAGTAGCCGAAAAGAGAGGAGAAAACTTAAGATCGGTGACGCTGGGCTCGCGCGCGCGCGCGGAAGAAGCACCTGCCCCAAAGTGTTGCAGTGGCGCGCGCCGAGCTCGAGAGAGAAGTATATATAGTGACTTATCCCTTGGCTTTGACGTGCCGGCGACGATGACGAGGGAAAGAGGGAAATTTTTCATTCTCTTTCCTTTTCTTTTTTCTAATTACGAGTGGATTTTAGTTCGAGACCGTTTGTGTGTTTTAGGGGATGCGAAGTGTTCGATGATTTGTTTGGAGGATGTTTCGAATTTTTCTTTTTTTTTCGGGTGTGCATTTTTTGTATCATTATGTAACCAATTATTAATGAATTCCATGCATAATTCGCCGTTAGTTAGAGAAACAGGTTGATTTTTCGGATGTGCAGTGCAGTTTTAAAAATATTATGAACTTTCGCATGGGAATAGATGCATTTAAATGATTTATTTTATCAATTCTTGTAGCTTTGGAAATAAATTACATATTTTTTTTATAATCGTAGGTTTTTTTTGCATAACTTAAGAGTATTTAATTTTCCATAAAAGTCTTAAATGTATAACTTACAGAATACAATAAAACTTTTCTCGTTGAACACTTTTTTCTAGAACCGATTTTAAGATTTAACAGATTTAACAGAAAAACCAGTCGAAAGGGCTTAAGGGAAAACTGGCGAATTATAATAGTTATCGACCATTCTATACTTTTTTCGTTCAATTTTCAATATTTTTTTAAAGTAAAAAAAGTTTATTATTTAAACTGTATAATTCTTACGTCAAATATAGTAAAATCCATTACTGCAAAAAAAAATTATTCTGCGCAGTTCCATACATTCTTTACTACAAGTAAAGATAGAAAGGTTAGAACCAAAGACGTTCATTTAATCCTAAAATTGTCTGATAGTATAATAGTTAAAAAGTAATAGTTTTCGATTGAAGATCCAAAGAAAGCTAAATTGACGAAATTTTAAAATTATATTAACAATTTCTAAGTCCAGCGTTTATAAACACGCTAACAAGTTTAAATTAAAGTTATTAATAAAATAAGGAGTAATCAAAAATGATTGTTGCAGTTTTTATTTTTCTACCTATTGTAAGTGCTATCGAACTGAATGCAAGATATCGACCTAAGCATAATTGGTTGAATATTTTAAAGCAGCAACTTTTACAGAATAATCTGGATATATATCAAATAAAATTCTTGATTGATAAAGACATGCCTTATAATGATAACGATGATGTTTTTACGGAATTACTTCGAGTTATTCCAGCCACATCAGTGAAATTAGATGAGTCTTATTTTACTAACAACAATTCTGAATGTTGTAAAGATAATTCATATGAAATATTATATATTATCCTACATTACAAGTGTCAGAATCTGTTGGACAGAATGGATTACATTCTTGATTCAATATCGCAATATCCATCCAATAACTCACGACCAAAATGCTTGCTGATTCTTAGTGATGATAATGACGAATGCGATGCCCATTTCGAAATTTTATTTAGAAATGCGTGGTTAAAAAACTTCTTAGATTTGTCCATTTTAAAAAGCGATAAGAACGATGATCAATCTTTTCTGTACGATTTTAATCCATTTTTCAATGATTTTAGGAAAAGCCAATTATTGTCAGATACCGTTATCTTTCCCAAAAAACTGGAAAACATCAATGGATATCCTTTTAAAATACTGGTTTTCCACATTAAACCAATTAGTATTCTTTCAAAATTTGGAAATAATATCACAATAGAATACTTTTATTATCCTATAATATTAATTGCAGCAAAAATCATGAACTTTTCTGTAAAGTATATTTTAGGAAAAGAAGGACTGGCGACATACAGAGATGTACTTACTGTATCAATAGAATGTTTTCGCACAAATTCTATCAATGCTTTATCTTTACCGGTGGCAAGGGCAAGTCCTTATACGATGGGCATACCACTGGAATATATTTTAAGTTCATATGTAATTGTTGTCCCTATTATCCCTACCACTAATATTAATGCTTCTTTCACTATGCTTATTGTCTTGCTCTTCTTAGTGTTTATTACTTTACTTATCACATATGTAATACAGCAGTTAAAAATCATAACCAAAGAATTGACAATGCTAGACATCATTGGATTACTTTTTGGAATAGCGATATATCGGCGACCACATAAATTCCCAAACAAAGTATTTCAAATAAGTATGGCAATTGTCGTTTTAATGTTTTCTACAATTTTATTTTCAAATATTATAAATTCCACCATAATATATGGGGATGTAAAATTTGATACTTTCAAAGAAATTGATGAGTCTCAGTTAAAACCTTACATTAATACCCTGCTAGTAGATTATGTTTTTGGAAATACGTATGATGTACATGTTCAAAATATAGAGAAGAAAGCAGTAATTGCAAATAATTTTACTTGGTGTGCAGAAGTTCTAAGAAAGGACAAGAATACTATTTGTTTCACACACATGATTCAGGCTATAGGATTAATAGAAAAGTCGGAGTATTCGAAGGACATGAAAATCGCAAAACCAACATTTGAAAGTCGAGAAGTACAGTGGTTTGAAATAGCATCGCCTTACAAAAAGAAATTCCTTGAAATATTTAGAAGATTATACGAATCTGGACTTTGGAAAAAAGATGAAAACCTTCGTAGATTTTCGATTTATCCAAAGCATGAAAAAAATGATGTAGTAGTGCAAACTGATTCGGTTGTAAGCCTAGTTATCCTACTTGGTGTTGCATATTCTTTCTCTCTTATTATATTCTTATTGGAAATATTACGAGAATATTTAAACACCTACAGAAATAAGTTACATGATTTTTATTAACTTGATTCCATTTATTTAATAACGAGAATTAATGAATTAAGACTATATATGGATCTATGTAAAAATTTATGTGTAGCGTTTGCTCCCTCTTAGAGGAATAGACAAGAATAAATATTTTTCTTTATATGATTTCACCGATTTTGATGTTTTTGGATTTATTTTGTTTTTCTTCCTTATCCTATAACCTCTGAAAAACCATTTTTTTATTGCATGATTTTCTTCTGTTTTATGATTACATTTTATGGGAATGAGTATCTTGTTATTTAGATACTTGCTTTGGTTATTTTATATGTTGCCGTCGACCTTTTTTTAAATAATTTTAGACATTTCTTATCAAATATATATTGTAATTAAGTTTTATTAAAAATATTAAATAGAGCAAATATTTTGAAGAATATTTTTACTAATATATGGACTATCTTCGACCTTACAAACATTTTTTGTAGATAAATATCATCAACTAGTTTTAAAAAAATTATTTGCACTGCCTAATGCGTGAGTAGAATATAGTAAAAGCGATTCCTAAAAAATGCTCGTTCAAATTTCAATATTTCAACATTTTTCGAGTGGTGCCCAATTCTCTGTAGTCCACAGAATCGGGCTCAATTTGCCAAATTTTAAAATATTGAAAATTGATAGAAATTGTATGAAACTAACAATGTCGATAAATGTACTCGACGTGTCCTTCTACTAACAGAAAACCTGATATAATTTCCTATCGCTGGAACACTATCGGAGCGCACTAGTTATTATTCTTCATTCTTCAATAAAAGTCAATAAAACTTTAATAAAATTACTGAAATTCTTAGAAACATATCTATATGTCCAACATTAAACGTACAAATTTCCAAAAAGCTTCTCCAATCCAACGTGTAGCATTCCGAATGAAATTCCGCCCCCCGAATTATGCAAAGCCGCAAACGTTTTATCCTCATCCCCCAAAGATTTTTCCACCTGCACATCCAGAGCGACCCCTCAAAAAGCAAGTGGGCGCGGAAAAGACAAGAGAAAAGACTCTCTCGGAAAATTGCCGGGCGCGACGACGGTTATATACCCAAAAAGAGCGCTTGCGGCAGGGCTACTATAATAAATGGCGACGAACTCTCCGAGAGATCGGAGCAGGTTGCACTTTAAAAGGCCGGAGGCGGAATCTCTTTTCGGTAGCCCCCGGTGCACTCTCCAGCAGCAGAAGGAAGGCCATTATGCAATCGAAGGCGCGTGTGTGTGTGTGTGCACTTCTGCGCTGGGCAATTTGAAAGGGGGGAAGGAAGCGATTTTCGGCTCGCTTTAATTTTTCACTTAATTGATGTGTCGCTGGCTCTGTGTGCCTCTGCAGTGCGTTTATGAGAGAGTGTGTATGTGAGAGAGACAGTATAGTGAAAATACGTGATGTTGTCTTTGTTAGGAACTGCGACGTTTTAAATTCCTGAGACTCTCGAGGTATGCGTAATTGTGCAGGGCATTTCTCTTTAGAGTTGTGTGACGGAGTGTCTATTGGTTTTTGCTTTCGACAAAATCTTTCTGATTTTGCGGGATGTTGTGATTTGAAAGCTGCCATTGCGAAATCTTATTGAAGCTGCATATGTGTATAAAAAAACGTATTCCCATTCAAACTGATTTTTATTTAATTGTAAATTTAATTGTATTTTTAGTAAACAGTGGATTAAATAAAGTGCCAAGAAAATATTTATATTAACGTTTTCCTAATATTTAATAATTATACAATTCTCTATAGGACTTTCAAAAATCAATATAAAGTTTTTCTTATCAAGTATATCCTGTACTAAAGTTTTATTTAATAATACTTATTTATTTAATTATACTTGCTTCACTCGACGAACAATATTTTATACTACGAGGAGCTAAAGGCCCATACAGAGGTCCAACTACATCGCACAAATACATGAATAGCATTGTTGTTAAATCTATATATAGCTGCTACAACCCGTTGTAACTCGTTGTGCTTCATAAATATAGATATATAATAAAACAATGTTACTCTTGTATTTGTGAGTAGTACCTCGACCTCTGTAGGGGCCCTAAAAATCATGTCAAACTTGCGATGTTTAAGTTAGAGTGGCATAAAATATTAGATAGGTTAATATTATAAAATACTTCCTCTCTGAGAGGAAGCAAAATATTTTCACTAATATATTGACTTCAAAACATTTTCGACCTTGCAGACGTTTGCTGGAGAAGGAAAACATTAACTAATTTGGAAAAAATTACTACTTACTAGTTTTAAAAGAATTAATTATTTATACTGAATAATTATTTACACTGCATAATTCATGTGTTGAATATAGCAGGATCGATTGCTAAAAAAAATTATTCTGTTGAGCTCCATACATTCAATGCAAAAAATAAAGATAGACAAACTAGAACCGAAGACATTCATCCAGTAGTAAAATTGTCAGATAGTATTATAGTTAAAAAGTAATAGTTTTCGAATAAAGATCAAAAATGCAAAATTGACTAAAATTTTAAAATTATATTAACAATTTCTAAGACCAGCGTTTATAAACACGCTAATAAGTTTAAATTAAAATTATTAATAAAATATTTATAAAATAACGAATAATAAAAAATAATTATTGCAATTTTTATTTTTCTGCCTATTACACGGAGAAAAATAGTTCACTAAAAATTGCGAGAAACTTCATGAAAAATTACTATAATATTCAGCAATGGTGAGACAGAGTCGCTGTTTACTAATGTTTAGTAGACAGTATAGTAAAATTGAAGTATGCTAAGTTCTAGAAAATATTATTTTAATAATTACTATACCAGTATAGCAATTTTTAATTTATTTACTCTTAATTATTACTATACCAGAAGAATGTTTTTAAAAACTAAAATAAATTTTGAATTCAATATACTATATATGTTTTTCTATTTAATGAAGCGCGGAGAATTCATATTTTCTAG